>ML280873.1:25037-55827 GCA_005239495.1 Nicotiana undulata
TCCCCCCCCCAAAAAAATAAAAGAAGAACTGTGTCCGAAACCCACCAAAAGAAATCCCCTCTCCAGCTTTTGTTATGACTTGAGTTGTCTTCACTAGAAAGATGCCTTTCTACTCTCTTTTTTTCTGTACTATGCTTTTGATAGAATCCCTCATTAGCTTTGGAACTGATTCATGTGATGTGTTTTAGTGACCTATTCCTGTGCATAAAAGCCGTATTTGATAAGTCCAAAGCTGGCCTGCCAGCAAAGCTAATTCACGAATTATGTTAGGAAATACTTTTCTGTGTTCCACGAGATCGTTACATCAATATTTGATTTATTGAGGTGTTCCGTTGCAGTTTCTCACAAGTGGAAAATGGACATAACTTAGACAAGATTTTAGTAGGCATAGAACTAATGGCAGTTGCTCATAGGAAACATTTAACCATACAAAATCCTTTTCCTAGCTCAACGGGTTAGGTCAAAATGCTACAGTTGTGTGAACGTCCATTATCTCTATCATGAAATCTCAAATGAACAAAAATTCAGTAAGCTGAGTCCTCTTGCCCGTTTAGGCTGTTGAAATTCAAAGTTCAAGAAAAACAATAATCCAGTAAAAACTGTTGGATGTTATAGGACCACAAACTTCAAGTGGTTGGCAGTTTGGGAATTTAAGCCTCAATTGAGGGATAAATTATGATGGTTATATATTTTACTTTCCTTCTGACTAGAGCATGGGCAGTGATGTCCTTATTCTGTGTAAAAAAGAAATACAGAAAAAGAAAACAATGGTTGCCGTCTCTTGAGGGTCAATCTTGGTAATTTCTTGTTGCTTCAGAGTATTGATTTCCTAGAGCCCTTCACCAGGCTGTTTTCTTCTATATGAAACTAACTTCTGTTTCTCCTTTAAGTTTATAATGGCAGAGGGACTCTTGAGGAAGGAGAAACTGCTGAAGCTCGATTCATTAAGATTCAAGCTGCTTATGAGCTGCTTATAGATGAAGATGAACGGAGAAAATATGATATTGACAATCGAGTGAACCCTATGAAGGTGAAAATTTACAATAATATTGAAAGTTTTTAATTTATTATCTTTTCATCAATAAACAAAGAGAAGATTGGTTATTACCGAGATAGTGTCAGTTATTAATCTGAAATGGGCTAGACTTAAATGACTCTGTTCTGTTAGACATATAGCCTCTTGTGGCGTGCGAAAGCGAATTTTGCTAGCCTGAAAGAACATAATTATAGTATGCTCCTTTATATTTCATCTTGCTTCCTTCTTGAAACATCTGAGTGATTGTTATAAGGTGCAAACTACCAAATTTGAGCATGGAAAGGGAAATGTGTATAAAAATGAGAAATTAAGAACTTCTTAACCACATATTCCTTTTGCTTATTGTGGATGTAGTCTGATCTTGCACTGAGTTAATACCTTTTATTATCGACACCTATCAGTTAGTCGTTGCCTAATTTTCCAAATCCAGCTCCTTGAGAATAGATTTCACTCATGAAACATATGGCATCAACATTCGTATAGGCAGACAGACGCGCATGCCGTTCACTCTTTGTGAGAGTTGGGGCGTCTGGAGTGCAACATTAACTATTATAAATGAATTCAAGTAAATGCAAATGAAACCACATATTTCGTTGGGTAGGGATAGGACTGGACAAGTAAACTCGCTGTTGAAGTGGAATTCATTAGGATAGGCCAAAATTGGACTAGATTATCAGAGGGGGAAGCATTGTGCTTTTGTTTTTTTGGGTGTTTTCTGTCGAGCGCATAGACTTGTGGATTACAGAACTCAGACGTCCTTTGTTTTTTTTTTTTTTTTGGCTTTGTTTTGGTTGAATTAGTCTTCAGAGCGGACAGAATTTGCCAATACTAAGATTAGTGATTTTGCGAAAATTTTACTGTTTTTAGTCACGCCATAGTTATCGCCATAACATTTACTTATCAGATGGTGCTGGATTTGTTTATATTTTTTGCTGCCAGTGGAAGTTTCCAGAATGTGGTTCTCTTTGTCTCTAGCTTCTGGGCCTGCAGGATCTTCGCTGTCTCAAACTGAATGATGCATTTCCATTATTCATCAGGCATCTGAAGCATGGGTGGAGTGGCTTATGAAAAAGCGAAAAGCATTTGACCAGCGGGGCGATATGGCCATTGCTGCATGGGCTGAACAACGGCAGCTAGAATTAAATTTGAAGGTCCGCCGTCTTGCTCGTTCAAAGGTATCAAGCTGCTATTGATACATTCTTTGCATTTCTGAGCGCATTTAGAGTTGTCTATAAGTGCCTTTGCCTGTGTTACCCTTGTTAACTTATGCAATGCATTTTTATGTTGGTAATGCGTGATGATGTCACTTCAACATATGCACGTACTATGATGTGCTTTGAATACCTTTTACCTCTCGGTAGAGCATAATCTGGTTCTGAAAATCCCATGTGGAAAAATACGACTAACATATATTTGGATGGTATGAAGAGATTGAATTAGTTATCTTCATTAAACACGAAGCATGCAGAGGAAGCATGTTATCATTGGATGGAAGTTTAGCTGGATTGGTGATCTACTTTCTTGCTGTGAACCACTGTCTGCAATTAATGCATGCTTTAACTACCCTAGAACATCTGCATATTGTCCACGTGTACTTGGCCGATTGATTTTTTCTAAGCTCGGTATCTTTCTCACATTACCATATAGCTAGATTATAGCTAATAGGGGGAACTATCAGCTAGTATACTCAACTAATCCACTTGCCTCACACTATCAGGGGTAGTCTTGCCCGATTGATTTTTTCTCAGCTCAGAGTCTTTCTTCCGTTACCACAGAGCTAGATTATAGCTAATAGGGGGAACTATCAGCTAGTATACTGAACTAGTCCACTTGCCTTACACTATCGGGGACAGTGTACATACACTATAAGTTACTGGTTCAGCCAACCTTGTAGTTTTGCCTCAAACCCTATATGTGTTCTGAAATCTACTAAATATGTACAAATATTAAACTTCGAACCCAATAACACAAATTGTCACCTGGTTCAGTGGCATCCCTCCATAAAGTTCAAATCCTGAATCCCCTTTGTTAACACTCTGCCCCTTTATGAGCATTAAAGTCTAAATTAATGCATGGTATGCTTGATGAGTTCCTCAATCTTCTCTTTGTCTCCTCTCAGTACACAGTCCCTCTCCTCTCACCCTGTAGTAAAGGAAATTCGTCATTTGGTGAACTAGCATCAGTCGTACATGAGCAGGTCACGTAATCTGCATTATACCGTACATATGATATATCATGCAGTGCTTGATTAGTTTGCTGTTGCTCAACTCTTATGTCCTTTTCTCTGTTCCACTGTTGTGAACCATAAATTCGGTCCAGATCCCTTTCCAAGTGTCATCTAAAATTTTATTTGACAAAATGGACTTTCAGATGGATCCCGACGAAGAAAGGAGAATTATTGCTAAAGAGAAGAAGGCATCCTTGGAGAATTTTAATAATACTCTGAAGCGGCATACACTTGTCTTAAGGAAAAGAGATATAATGCGGAGAAAGGCAGAGGAAGAAAAGAAAAAGGTCATTAGCAAGCTTCTTGCTGCTGAAGGTCTGGAGCTTGAAGAGGAGGATGATAACAATCAATAGAAGATGCAATACGTATCGGTTCTCCTCCATGCACCTGGTGAAGAATGCAGTATTTTGGAAAGTTGTTTGAGGTTTAAACATTGTATTGTGCAATAGAGGAGGAATAGAAAGTTGTATATATATATAATCTCCCATCTGTCGCTGTACAAATGAACATATGGTCTCTCTTCAAGTTATTTAGATAAAGATCATAGGTTGACTTTGTACTACACTGTACTTGGCAAAGTTGCAGGGCTTAGTTTTCTCTTTGCCATCGTAAACTCTTAATCTATGCTTATATTAATGCTTTGATAGATACCTTATCTATTTCTACTCATACTACTGCACATAATTTCACTCACCATTCTATGTATTGTTGTTTAACTGAGCACGAAGTTTAAAAAAAAAAAAAAAAAGACAGACTTTTGAAACGTATAGTCCAATACAAGTCATTAGAAATTTGTGTGCTATATATCATCGGGTAAAAGAATTTGAAGTTTAATTGTTTCTTTATATAAAAAGGTAGCATTTCTTTTGGGACAAAATTTAATTTTAAAAAAAAAGTGCATATTTTTCTAATGAATTCAGTGGTACAGCTCCTTATTTCTTCCACGACTTCTTTAACAAGAAAAAAAGACTCCATGATTGGAAAAACTAAAAGGCACCCTCTTTCTTTTTCTTCTTTCAAGAGAGCCTCTGGTGATTGGTTGAGTAGGGTGGAAAGATATCTCTCTATGTAAACAGCCCATTACATAATTGTTGCACAGATGTACTGCAATCTCCTTGTAAAGAAGTCAGATTCCACTGATCCACCATATATCATTGGTCAGTCTTAAGAGATCATGCATCAGAATGCTTGATGTATGCTGAATGCCTATCCACAACAAGCTTAATCAATGGATCCTCAACATCAGCACCAGCCTGTGTTTTGTCCCGACGAACTGCGATTTTTTCCTGCTCTGTGACAACTATAACTTCCTCTTTGCGGGTTGAAAGTTCATTAGCTACCACCATATGCATCTTGTACTTTTTGAGTGCCATATCAGCCTTTCCTAAAAGGATATCTGTATCTGTCTCCAACTGTCAGGAAGTAAGATGTTGAAATCAGTATTCAAACTATGTGATAACTAGAGATATACAGATATACAGGTCAAATACATATATACACATATAGCTGTGGGGAGGAAAATCAGTGCTTTGATCTAGTAAAGGTCAAGGATATACTTGACTACTCAGTAAATTCCTATAAAACAAAGATTTGACGTCTGACTGCTGGATTTTATTATAAAACTTGTCCAGACTAATTGGTGAAAGAGACATATCTCATCCAATTAACAAGTCATACAAGGTGACTCAATGACGAATACCATGTAATGGAACAAATGACAAACTATTGACAATCAAGTTCTTGATTAACCTGAGACTTGACCAAATGGTTATAAGTTCTAATTTGTAACTCAAAGGTATATGCTTTATTCTGAACATAAAAAAAGTTTCTAAGCAAGATTAGAGTACTAATTCCACATCCATCAAATACATGTAAGTATATCACATCCCCTCCCCAACCACCACCAAGACACCAACACCAAAAAAGACCGCATATTTCAACTCTAAGACCTGATGCGGAGGTTGGAATGGAAGAAACTATGCACTCCTTTTGTTCATAGTTTATGTGAACTTTCTGACTATGCATGCAGGTTGAGTTAGTTCGACTTTATACGTTCTTTTATTGTTTAACAAAAAGGTATAATTGTTAAGACTTCATATGTAAACTTGATAGGAAAAAGAACACATTATAGTCAAAATTTGAACTGCTTAGTGAGTTTTGAACTCTTGAAACTTGTGAAAGACACAGAATATTTGTAAATGTATTTCAAATGAAAAATTAGAACACCTGAAAATGTATAATGGAGATGCATGAATAAGATGAAGGGAATATGATTTTGATCTTATTTAGTCCCCAGCAGCAGCGGCATATCATATGCACAATTATTCTCAAGATATATTTGACACGGTTATTTGTACAGTCAGCATATTTTTACAGGTAAAGCAGACTTCAAGATTATGGTCAAGGAAACTCAAGAGATGATCAGCTAACCTTGAAAGATATACAGAAGGCCACAGGTGCCCACTCATTTCTGAGCACATAAAGCATCTTCGGTACTTGAGCAAGGCGCATGTCCAAAGGACCAGATCCTGACTGGATCTTATGCACCGTCTGTAAAGCAAATACCAGAAGATGTGAGAAGAACTGAAATTAGATGACATGTTATATATCTACCATTTCTAGTATTAAAACAAAAGAGGGAGGAGACAAAGAACAAATACAGAAATTCACAAAGATTAAGCATCCAACCATTTCAAACTGCAAATTCAACCAAAACAATGCAAGAAGAAATGAAATGATTACCATGCTCTCCCATGGTACATAGAAGTCAGAAACTGCAGCTGCAAGATAGAACATAGCACTAGGCCCACGGCTCCTTAAAGAGACAGCAATCAGCCGAAGAATCTGCTTAATAAAAATACATTTAATATTCTTTTACTGGCACTCATACAGCAAATAGATGCATCAATCTACTAACAATGCCTGTTTGTCAAAAGAAAAATCTACTTACCTGCAAATACTCAAAAATTGTTGTAAACGGTAATTTCAACAGGAAGCCCCCGTTAATTGCCTGCAATTAAATATTCTTAAGGTTAATTGTCGTCATTGGTATGTGAAATGAATAATCAACAAAAATCCTTACAGAACGATTTTCAGAAATGGCTCTCTTCACCACTTCAGCATGCGATGGGTCCACTGAGATAGCACCATTAAGAAAATGTATGTGAGACTTAAAAATATGAGATGGTCAATAACAACAGACAAGTTCAAAATATTCCAAGAAATGCAATAAATATTCTCCCAGCAACCCTAACCAACCAGGAAAACACACACCATCACTGTAAAGAAAAAGGAAGATTAATAGGAACAAAAGTTACGCTCCAAACTACATCACATCAAGAATTACATTTCCTCCGTATGATTGTCTCCATCTATTTTATTAGGATCTGCTGCACCTCTATAACATAAAGTACGACAAGGTATTGAGCAATTAGATATTATTAAAATGAGCCTATATAATTAATATAGAATATTTTATTAAATTCACCATGCGGTTCTATGCTGCTAGGAATCTAGAAAGTATGGATATCTGTTAAAATGGACAAATGGTGTCCGTCAGAATTAGGCATAAATGAAAAACTAACAGACCTTGAATACTTGAATGATCAGTTGAAGTAAAACACTCGAGCAATGGATCATCAGGCAGCGATCTGCAAAATGGCTGGCAAGTTCCCCTGCATATGCAGAGTTTCATAGCTTTAAAAATCCAGTCAGGAGCATATACTATTTTTCAAAGGGAAGAGTCATGATCGAGATAATGGTAATATATAGCAATGCACTTGAATACAAACCTACGGTAAAGAAAGATGACAGAATAACCAGCCTTCAGAAAGTACCTGCAATTCCAGTTTAATTTCAATGTAAAACATATGTGAACCAAATGTGTGATAAAAGACGTAAGTATGTGTTTCAAGATATACTCTGTGGAAGCTGCTCCTCTATGACCAGAGCTAAAGTTGTCAATATAACGAACACATCGCTTCTCCAAAGGAACAGTTGTACCACCGGAAGTCACACACACCACCCTGTTTATTTTTCCATTCTCTGAACATGACGACAGAAACAAAGTCAATAATTAAAGTCAGGCGTTGTCATTGTCCAGATTGTCGAAAAGGAAGTTGAAACAATACAAGATATGAGAGCTGAATGTAAGCAAATTTGCCTGATGATGAAGGATTCCGGTCGACAAATTCCTTCAATTTTGTTTCTATTTCAGCAGCATCTTTTAGTGGTGGAGCTGACTCAAAGAAGGCCTTGATTTTAAGTGTTGCTGTTTCTGGTACATCATCGGTGCCATTCATCGAGTTCATGGCAAACCTCGCAGAGATTGTTTATCTACAATTTGACAATCCACCAAGATCACAACTTCAGAACCAACCCATTCATCAATGAAAAGAAGATCAATAACAGAAAATTTCCAAGATAAGTAAGCTAGAATGTGCTTATGATCTATGTTGCTCGGACTCTCCTAAAATGTGGCACTACTTTTGGAGGATCCGACACGGGTACGACAACATTTTGAAGAGTCTGCGCTAGCTTATGATTAGATTCCATCCCCTCAATTAGCTAATATTAAAAAACTAACAACTGATAATAGAAATAATGTGTAGAACAAACCTGATTCAATAATGGCTTAGATTAAATAATTAAGCTTCTAAAATATTTACCTCTTTAAATATCCTAATTTTCAAATCACCACTAGAAGACGAAACAATCAAATAATTCGAAATTATTAAGAAAAGATATTAAGTTCCTACACACTTCAATCGATCAAAGACATGAACTTTAAATGCTTAATTGCTCGAAAAAAACAGAAAATACTAACACCAACATAAAAAAAAACAGCCAGAACTAAGATTTTACCAAAGATTCACATTTCTTTAAAAAAATTATTAAAGTTTTCACCTGATGTAATGGAGAAGAAAGAAAACAGATAAAACCCCCAAATTTTGATAAAACCAGATTTATTAAGCAATCACAACTGAAAGATTCTTAGTATAAATATACAAATTTGAGTGAAATTGGGTAATTGGGTTTTAGTAATTTACCCTTTTCGGTGTCAGTTGAGAAGAAATTCAGAAATGGGAAGTTGGATGGCGAAATGAAATATGTATTTATATGAAGAAAGAAATATATATAATATAGTTGAGCAAAAAGTTTAAATTAAAAGTGTACTAATATATGGCAGATAATAATTGTTATAATAAATAGCCGCCAACCGCTTGGTCAGATTTTGAGGGCTATCTACAAACTACAATTTGTTGTTTTCAATTTTGTACTGATATTATCGTTTTAGTTTTAAAAAAAAAATAAAAGTACGAGTTTAATAAATAAATAAATAAATACAGAAGGAAGATATACCCTATGAAAACCTTATTAAACCTCTAATTTCAAGAAAACGTAATAGGAAAACCAAATATTTATGTGAAATTAAAAATACATCAAATATAAATAATCAAGTGATTCTATTGGATTATGTCAAAAAAAAATGGAAACTAGTTACTCTTCATTAGGCTTATTAAACCTCTAATTTCATTATGAAAGTAAAGTTGTTTAATATACATATAAAAAAAATGAGCGAGCCTTATAGGATGAGACTGAAAAGGCAGTATACACCAAATGGCAGGACAACCATTATATATAAAGTGTTGTTAGTAGTGGGGAGTAGAGGGGGCTATAACAAGGCGCAGACACCTCAAATAATTAGGTCTAATGTATAATTTTGAAAACTTTGGGGACCGATCTATAAGTCTTATTTCGGTGCTTTTTCTTTCTTCTTTGTTATAATAGCTTTTGGATAAGGTGAGTTGCTCTGATGGTAAGCACACTTCACTTTCAATCAAGAGGTTGTGAGTTCGAGTCACCCCAAGAGCAAGGTGGGGAGTTCTTTCAGGGAAGGATGCCGAGAGTTTATTGGAAACCGTCTCTTTATCCTTGGGTAAGTGTAAGGTTATACTGGGTTGTTGGACTAGTTTTGTAAATATGCCAGCCATGATCTATGTAAACTCTAACTTTCACTCTTAAACTATTTACCAGCATTTATATTCTTAAAGAAAAAGATAGCGAGTCAGTATGAGAAGACTTTGTTTTGAACAAAAAATGAGAAGACTTTGTTAGTATTGATTCCTTATTGTTGGTATGTAAGATCAACAACCAACTAAGATTCAACCATAACTTGCGGTAGCGTTTGGACATAAATTGTTTGAAACTTTAAAAAGAAAAAAAAGAGTTTTTGAAGATTGAGATGAAAAATAATTTTTAGAAGTAGGAATTGAGTTCGGACATATAATTTACTTGAAAAGAAGTTAAAATTTTGTGAGTAGAAAACTTTAAAACTTGAAAAATAGTTGTAACGACCCAACCGGTCGTTTTGGGCATTTGCATTCCGTTCAGCTATTTGGAGTCTTCATTTGCCTCGCATGTTGTATTATGACTTGTGTGTATCGTCGTTTTGATTTGCAGGTATTTCGGGATTAGTTTGGAGGAATGAATTTCATGTTTGAAGCTTTAAGTTGGAAGAGTTGACCAAATTTGACTTTTAGTATTTGACCCCGGAACAGACTTTTGATAGTTCTGTTAGGTTCGTATGGTGATTTTGGACTTGGGCATATGCTTGAATTCGCATTTGGATAATTTTAGAATGTTTCGGCACTAACTGGCGAAAGTTGGAAATTTGAAGATTTGAAATGCTTATAAGTTTGACAGAGAGTTGACTTTGACGATATCGAGTTCGAATTGTGGTTCCGGGAATTTCAATAGCTTCGTTATATCATTTGGGACTTGTGTGCAAAATTTGAGCTCATTCCGGGTTGATTTGATATGGTTCAGCACGAGTTTTGGAAGTTGAAAGATTTAAAGTTCATTAAGCTTGAGTTTAGGTGTGATTCATCGTTTCGATGTTGTTATGTGTGATTTGAGGCCTAGAGTTGGTCTGTGTTATGTTACGGGACTTGTTGGTATATTTGGATAGGGTCCCGAGTGGCTTGGATAAGTTTTAGACGAGGTTCGAATCATTTTGTCGCATGTTGCAATTGGTTGAGGCTGCTGGTTCTGGTGTTGCGCACCTACGAGTGGTATTGCGCAGGTGTGGTGGTCGCATAAGCAGAATTGTTGTCCTACCTTCGAAAAGGGGTTGTGTTTGGAGCTATCGCAGATACGAAAAATTGGGGCGCAATTGCGACATCGCAGATGTAGGCGAATAGGTCGTAGAAGCGAAATGCGGCGCAGGAGCGGAAGTTGTGGTCGCACCTGCGTGTGCGCAGAAGCGGGATAACTTCCACAGGTGCGATGGGCGAGTTCCAGTGATTTGTTTCGCAGAAGCGCAATTTCGGTCGCAAAAGCGGGAATTTGTTCGCAAATGCGAATACGCCTGGGCAGAACCTATATTTCGAGGTCTCGGTTCTTTATCACATCTTTGGGATTTTGGAGCTTGGTTTGGGAGACTTTGGAGAGAAATTTCACCACATGGATTGGATCAAGCATTCTTAACTCGCTTGTGATTATATTTTGTGAATTAATCTTCGTTTTCGGTGTTTGGTTATTGATTTTGAAAGAGAAATCGGAAGAATTGTCTATAATTTCATTAAATGAATTTTTGAGTTTTGAACAACGATTCAAAGTCGGATTTGAGTGAAATTAGTATGGTTGGACTCGTAATTCAATGAGTTGTCGAATTTTATGAGTTTCGTCGAGTTTCGTGTGGTGACGAGTGCGTACACGGGCTATTTCTTGAAAAATGTGATTTTACTGAGTAATAATCTGTTTTCATTTTAATTGAGTTATACTAGCATGATTAGTTATCTTGTTAGCCTAGAATAGCATGTCTACGTGTCTTAATTGCTTATCTGAACTCTTTGCAGCATACTTAGTGGATTCCTGCTCCTTTTCTTGACTTGTACTTAGTCTAAACTGTAGGTTTTCTTGCTGTAACTATTATCTTCATTTGTTTCAGCTGCGAATTTACTTTGGGACTACGGGACGGTATTCCGGGAGATCCCCTTGCATGTTTATTTTTGGGACTACGGGGCAGTATCCCGGGAGATCCCCCTGCACATTTACTTTTTAGACTACGAGGTGGTACCTCGGGAGTTCTCCCTGTACATTTACTTTTGAGACTATGAGGCGGTACCTCGGGAGTTCTCCCTGTACATTTACTTTTGAGACTACGAGGCGGTACCTCGGGAGTTCTCCCAGCACATTTATTTTGGGACTACGAGACGGTATATCGGGACTTCTGTATTCTATTCTTTCTCACATATGGTATGCACCCGTACCAGAGGATCTGATGACCAGGAACCCACGCCCCCTGCTAGAGCCGCGAGAGGTCGGGGCCGGGTCCGGGGTAAAGGACGAGGACGACCACGTGGTGCAGCTAGAGCACCCGCGCGCGTTGCAGCAGAGGAGCCCCCAGTAGCTCCAGCTAGAGGGCAAGCACCTGAGGTGCCTACTGCTGCACCATCCCTCCCAGGAGACTCTAGCCCAGTTCATGAGCATGTTTAGCACCTTAGCTCAAGTTGGATTGATTCCACTTGCTCCTGCCACATCTCAGGCAGGGGGAGGGGCACAAATTATTGCAGCCCGTTGTTGATACCTAATGTTTCCCAAAATATTTTTAAATTGTATATATATATCTTCAAAATCATGCATTAATAACAATTGGTATTTTTTCACAATTTTCCTATATTTTCACTAATTTATCCGGCATTTTATTTTTAATTAATAATTACAAATTTGCATCACAAATGATTTCAAAAACATTCCTTGATCTAATTTATTATTTTTTTGGTCTTATTAGGACCAAATTATTTCATAATTAGCCAAATTGGCACCTTTTGGCTATAATTGCAATGACTTTGCAATAATAGCCCAACCATATGATTTTATACTATCTTTACCAAAACTTAGTTATTTGTATGTTAAATTACTGAATGATCATTTTAAAACTAGTTTCTATGCATGAGATTCATTTTTTTTAATTAACAGCTATTTTGTAAATTGTTTTAATTAATTTGCATTGGGTATTTCACAAATGGCCTAGTTTTGTTTCAATTATAACCTAATTAGACCAGACCCAAACCTGATTGAATTAACCCAACACCTCAAGCCCAATCCATTAAAATGACCCGACCCAGTGTCTTGTTTAATCTGGACCGTTAATCAATTTTGATCAACGGACCAGATCTTTTCTTACCTAAATTAATCCTAAAGACTACCCCTCAAACCCTCATTCTCACTCTCTCATTCTCTCTTCTTCTCCGTCATTTGCACTCTTCTCTCGTCTCTCAAGCTCTCTCTGCTAAACCTAAGCTCCTTTCATCGGCCGTTGGCTCGCCGGTAACAATGGTGGCTCCACCACCATCCCTATCCTCCATGGCTCCCTCACACGTCGGATTATTGTTACCCTAAGGTCCTCAAGAGAACCAGAGGCGGTTCAACTCACACCCATGGATTTTCATGCCGTTCTCGGGCCATTCTTGGCCGTCCGAGTAAGATCCTTCTATCTCCGGCTAAAAACCTATGGTTTCTAAGCCTGATTCTCTCCATCTCTGGGTTATCTCTCTCTGAAACCCTAACTTTAGCTCTTGGCTTCTTAGATCTGTAACAGATCTGAGTCTATTCGAGTTATCTTTACTGTTTTCTTAAAGATTTTTTCAATTTTTCTAAAGCGCCTCTTCGTCTTCAAACTAGGGTTTCCTAACCCCTTTTTAAAAACGATTCTTCTTCTGATTTTCCATGTTATTCTATGATTTTCACTATGTTTAAACGTTTATTTAAGTTTTTCCCCTTTTGTCTGATTTATTATGTTGAAAACCCTAATTCTTGGTTTTAATCCTTGATTCTGAGTCTGTCTTTGATGATTTTCTCGTTTAATATATATGTGTGCTTGTTTCTCATGAACGTTACGAGTTTCTGTGATTTTACCCTATTATGCTCATTAGGGTTTCTGATTGTTGCTTCTTCCGCCTATATCATGTTTATTTTGTTAATTCATACTATGTTTTATGTGAATCCCTGATTTTATGTGATTTTTATCCTATTTGGCTTACTAGGGTTTCTGATTTTGCCTATTCTTGCCTATCATGTGTTTGTTCCGCTTATTCTCAGAAACTTGCGTTAATTCCCCTAATCAGTGATATGTTTTAGTTTGAATCTCTGATTTTATATGATTCTTTTACTCTACTGTGCCTATTGGGGTCTCTGAGTTTGCTTCCCTGTCTATATTATGTTTACTCCGTTCATCTGTGGTATTTTCCTTTAATTTTGGAATCCTTGACTCCTTGTGATTGATACCCTTCACTGATCTCTTGTGATATTCTCTACTAGTTTCCGACCTATAAGATATTTTCTTGCCTTATTTCATGGTCGATTATGCTGTCAATTGATTCATATGTATTTTCCTTAATTAGGATCTTCTGAACCTAGCCCTAATTACATATTCTATACTTTCACTATGTTGAATCATTCCTTTATTTGTTATATTCAGCCTTATATGATTTCTTTCCTTATTTGTTGTCTGGCTATTACCGTTTGAAGTTAACTCCTTAATTAAAGGGGGTACTTAGACTGATTTTATACTAATTGATACCTAGTTCCATAATTACTCCTTGACTTTGATCCTTACCTTATTCTACCTAGTTTCAAACTACTATATATATACATGCTCTCTCATTAACACAAAACACACGAACACATTGGCTGAAAAGCTCTCTCTCTCTCACACTAAGAACTTTCTGCTCTTTTTCTATGTTACTTACTATTATTTTGAGTTAATCGGCTGCAAGCCAAGTCTAACTATTGTGCTCCCCTATCCTTCACTTTTGCGTTTACTATCTTCTTTACTGGTATGTTCTGATTTCAATTCAAGTCCCAAACCAATATGCTTCTTTTACTGCTTCAGTTTATCATGTTTCTAATATGTTTCTATATGTGGTTTTGTTGCAACCTGCAACTAACATGTCTACTTTACTGCTTTATCAGCATGCTTTAGGATCAGCCTGCTTATGAATCCCCCTTTGTAGTATACCTCAATATGACTCTGCCTTACTTATGTTTCTCTGATTTCTAGCATGAACCTCTTTGTGCAAAGCAGTTGGTTATCTTAAGTTGTCTGATCCTCTGTTGGTTCTGAGTTCATGATGTGTTGATACCATTAGCTATCCCCCTAGTTCCCTAAACCCCTATAAGAATTTCCATACTCCTGTAATTATGTGTGCACTACACGTGCTCTATGTGTTCCCAATTCCTATCACCCATGTGTGTAGGTTTGTTCTTTCTGTTTTGGTTCTGTGTTCTTTAAGTATTGTTGAGTTTGGTTTTGGCTCTATGTCAGATCTGTTGTTTGTTTAATTATATAACTGTCTTCAAAAAAGGTTGTTTACTGAACAACTCTCTTATTTTATAAAACTATTTCAACCAAGTCTCTTTCAACACTGTTTCCTACTAAGACCTTTTCAAAACTATGTCAAGCACTCTCACTCTATTCTTAGGTCCTTAAGTTATGCCCCTCTAATGTATGACTGCTTAGGTATCCCTATGAGGTCCCTCTGAACTCTGATGCATTAGAGTTGGCTCTTCCACACTGCACTTACTCAAATTATGGTTGTGAAATCCGGGTGTGAGCACTACCCGGGATCCCTTGAGGTCCTTAGGGAACTCTGACATACCCGTAATGAGAAAGGCTATGAAACATCTGGGCATTGGAAGTTCTGGAAACCCGGGCCTATTTTCAGGCTCCCTATAGTGTAACTTCTCTTTTTTTTTTACTTATGTAATTCATTCAATATTGGTTTGTAATAATCTTGGTAAACGAATATTGGGGATGGCTAGTAAAAAGGGGAGGGTAGATATATATGTTGTCAATATCAAATGGGTAGAGACCATGCTTTAGGTTTACATTTCCCTGTATGCGCATTAGAATTCATGTTTAGGACCGATACATGCAAAGCATATCATGCATTAGATACCATGCTCTTAGGTTTCATGTATATTGTTTCAGCATCTCGTTTTGACATTCCCATTATCACTTAGAAACCCTGTTTCCAGGCTAATAAATAGCATTAACGTAAAAGTTGTGCTTCTGCACATTTTGAAATCATGCTTAACAATGTTGTAATCTTTTGTGCATTTAAAAGTCATGCTTTAGGAATTCTGCATATCCTGAAATCATGTTGTGCATTTAAACCGTTTTAATAACTCTGGTGTCTATTATGCATGACCCCATGCCTAGGCAAGCCTTAGGTATTCAACCTTTATAAAAACTGATTAGGGCCCTCGCTTCTAAGTTTATAAGACGAATCTGCATATATTCTGAGTTCTGATATTCACTTAGACATCATGGTTTAGGATCCTGTTTAATAAAAATGCTCTTGTTTGTGATTGAGACGTGCTGTTTATATGCATTATTTGTGGAGGTAAACTTGGGCCTCTTAATTGCTTTTTTCCTGCCTTTACTTGTTAAGTCCTATTTGTTCTTGCATGTCGCCTTAGCATTTTCTCCTTTTAACCTTAGGGGTATGTCTAGAACTGCCCATAGGTAAATGTCCTAAATTCCTCCGGGACCACTAAGAAGGGACGGGTAACAACACGCAATAGAGGTTAAATAACACGCGCCTTAATAACCGCTAAGGGGTGGGAAAGGGTAGATATGGATATGATGACCCGTACGCTAATGCCATGTGTAGCCCCTCTTCTGAGGAGTGATTACCGGGCATTGTACCAATGTGATCCTATAGGATAAACAAATTAGGACCCCCCCTCCCCTCCCCTATTCTTTATGTATATATGCATAAGCTATAAATCTTTTAATTTTCTACATGTGTTTAGACTTTAAATCTTTTAAACTTTAGCACATATGTGTGCTTAGACTGCAAACCTTTTCAAAACATGTTATCTCTTCTACCTATATGTTTTTAATGCTTATGTGCTACTTGTCTCAATATTCGCAAAGCTTGTTTGTCCGGGAACCACAGTTGTGGACTTTGAGGGGTGCCTAACACCTTCCCCTCGAAGTAATTTCAATACCTTACCCAAATCTCTGGTCATTCCAATTAGTGTCGTAATGACCCTTAATAGGTTCCCTAACGCACCTTAACTCGTTAGGTGGAGACTCTTCAATTCCTTACATATCCCTTTCCCAAAAGGGAACGAGTTGTCCCAATAATGTCAAAACCCTGACCGATCCGAAAGGAGAGAGGAAAAAGGTGGCGCGACACCCGTACCCTAGAGCAGTGGGTTCGGGTCGACCAGGCCCTAGAGTTTATACTGATGTAGCTGGTAGCTCCGTTCTAGGAAGAGGTTAGGGAAACAACTTCCGAAGCGGAGCAACTCAGACTTCAGAGGTACAAGAAGTACCACCCACTTACCTTCAGCGGATCTGCGACAGATGATGCCCAGGGTTTTCCAGAGGAGTGTCACCGTATTCTCCGTACTATGGGTGTAATGGATAGGAGTGGGGTTTCTTTTACTACATTCCAGCTTAAAGGAGCAGCCTATTAGTGGTGGAATGCATATGAGTTGAGTAGTCCGACTGAGGTAGCTTCACTTACATGGACCCAATTCTCGGACATGTTTTTGAGAGAGTATGTCCCTCAGAGCCTCAGGGACGCATGGTGTGCAAAGTTTGAGCAGCTGCATCAGGGTGCTATGACTATGTCAGAGTATGTAGTTTGCTTCAATGATTTGGCCATGCATCGGCCTTGGTTGCCACAGTTCTAGAGTAGGTTCTTCGGTTTATTGAGGGACTCCACCCCAGTATCCAGATTAGTATGGCCAAGGAGTTGGAGATGGATATTTCTTATCAAAAGGTTGTGAGTATTGCTAGGAGATTAGAGGGTATGCTTTCTCGGGAAAGAAAGGAGAGGGAGGCCAAGAGGTCTCGAGAGTCTAGCACTTACAGTGGTACTCGTGCCCCAACTGCAGTTCGCCATTGTAGGGGTTATGTGAGACGCCCTGTTTATTCAGCTCTTCCAGCCTCCAGTGGTATTCCGGCCCCTTCTAGGCCCCGGGAGCCTTATTGTGCACCTCCAGTATCTAGTGTGCCTCCTGCACGGGCTGCTTTTAGCGGCCAATCCAACAGACTTAGCCTGAGCTAGTCATAGCAGCCACGCCCCCCGAGAGCTTGTTTTGAGTGTGGCGACACTCGACATATGGTGAGGGATTGCCCCAGACTTAGGAGGGGTAAAACTCCATAGACTTCTCAGCCACCACGTGCTCCACCGAGTCCTCGGGCTATGATTCCAGCACCAGCTACCACCCCACCTGCTCAGTCAGCTCAAGGTGGAGGTTGAGGTCGCCCTAGAAGGGGAGGTCAGGCCAGATATTATGCTCTTCTGGCTCGTACAGAGGCAGTTGCTTCCGACTCTGTCATTACAAGTATTGTTTCGGTCTGTCATAGAGATGCGCCGGTCTTATTTGATCCAGGATCTACATATTCCTATGTGTCCTCTTATTTTGCCCCATATTTGAGCGAATCTCGGGATTCTTTGAGTTCCCCTATTTATGTGTCTATTCCTGTGGGGGATTCTCTTGTTGTGGACTGCGTGTATAGGTCGTGTTTGATTGCTCTTAGTGGTTTTTATACCATACCCGATTTATTATTGCTCAGTATGGTAGACTTTGATGTTATCTTGGGCATGGACTGGTTGTCGGCCCATTATGCTATTATTGATTGCCACGCTAAGATCGTGACGCTGGCTATTCCAAGATTACCGCAATTAGAGTGGAGGGGTACCTTAGAGTATACTCCCAGTAGAGTTATTTTATTTCTTAAAGCTCAATGAATGGTTGAGAAGGGGTGTGACGCGTATCTAGCTTATGTGAGAGATGTCAGTATTGATACCTTTACAGTTGAGTCAGTCCTAGTAGTGAGAGACTTTCCAGATGTGTTTCCAGGTGATCTTCCGAGCCTGCTGCCCGACAGAGATATTGATTTTGGCATTGATTTGTTGTCGGGCACTCAACCCATCTCTATTCCTCCATATCGTATGGCTCCTCCTGAATTGAAGGAGTTGAAGGAGCAGTTACAGGAGTTTCTTGATAAGGGCTTCATACGACCCAGTGTGTCACATTGGGGTGCTCCGGTCTTATTTGTGAATAAAAAGGATGGTTCTATGCGTATGTGCATTGATTATCTTGAACTGAACAAAGTTAAAGTGACGAACAAGTATCCATTACCTCGTATTGATGATTTATTTGATCAGCTACAGGGTGCCAGGGTGTTTTCCAAGATTGATTTACATTCCGGCTATCATCGGTTGAAGATTTGGGAGCCGAATATCCCGAAGACTGCCTTCAGGACTAGGTATGGTCACTACGATTTCCTTGTATTTGGGCTGACCAGTGCCCCAGCAACGTTTATGCATTTGATGCACAGTGTGTTCCGGCCCTATCTGGACTCTTTTGTCATTGTGTTTATTGACGACATTTTGGTGTACTCCCGGACTCGGGAGGATCATGAGTAGCACTTTAGGACTGTGTTTCAGACCTTGAGAGAAAAGAAGTTGTATGCAATATTTTCAAAGTGTGAGTATTGGCTAGACTCAGTGGCATTCTTGTGTCATGTATTATCGAGTGATGGGATCAAGGTGGATCCAAAGAAGGTGGAAGCAGTGCAGAGTTGTCCTAGACCGTACTCATCCACAGAGATCCAGAGTTTTCTTGGTTTGGTGGGGCATTACCATCGATTTGTAGAGGGTTTCTCATCTATTCCAGCACCTATGACTAGACTGACCCAGAAGGGTGATCCTTTCAGGTGGACAAAGGAGTGTGAGGAGAGCTTTCAGAAGCTTAAGACATCTTTGACTACAGCCCCAATATTGGTATTGCTTATAGGTTCGGGGTCTTACACTGTATATTGTGATGCGTTGCGGATTGGTCTCGGGCCGGTGTTGATGCAGGATGGTAGGGCGATTGCCTACGCGTCCAGAAAACTGAAGGTGCATGAAAAGAACTATCATGTCCACGACCTTGAGTTTGCATCTATTGTTCATGACTTGATGATTTGGCGGCAACTATTTGTACGGTGTCCCTTATGAGATTTACACCGATCATCGGAGTTTCCAGCATCTGTTTAAGCAAAGGATCTTAACTTGCACCAACGGAGGTGGTTGAAGTTGCTTAAGCACTATGATATCACCATTTTGTACCATCTGGGGAAGGCCAATGTGGTGGATGATGCTTTGAATCGCTGGGCGGGGAGTTTAGCATATCTACCAGCAGCAGAGAGGCCATTGGCGTTGGATGTTCATGCCTTAGCCAGCCAGTTTGTGAGATTGGATATTTGTGTGCCGAGTCGAGTATTGACTTGTGTGGTCTCTCGGCCTTCTCTTCATGATCGTATCAGGGAGCGTCAGTATGATGACCCCCATC
Source organism: Nicotiana undulata (assembly GCA_005239495.1). Classification (NCBI taxonomy): domain Eukaryota; kingdom Viridiplantae; phylum Streptophyta; class Magnoliopsida; order Solanales; family Solanaceae; genus Nicotiana; species Nicotiana undulata. Next base: position 44,666 of record ML280873.1, read on the forward strand.
TACTTGCCCTTAAGGACACGGTCCAGCACGGCAATGCTAAGGAGGTCACTATTGGGGATGATGATGCATTGAGGATGCAGGGCAGGTTATGAGTGACCAATGTAGATGGGTTGCGTGAGTTGATTCTTCAGGAGGCTCACAGCTCACGATACTCTACTCATCCGGGTGTCGCGAAGATGTATCAGGACTTGAGGCAGCATTACTGGTGGGGGAGAATGAAGAAGGACATAGTGGAGTATGTAGCTCGGTGTCTAAATTGCCAGCAGGTGAAGTATGAGCAACAACGGCCAGGTGGGTTGCTTCAGAAGTTAGAAATTCCGGAGTGGAAATAGGAGCGGATCACTATGAATTTCGTTGTTGGACTACCACAGACTCATAGGAGGTTTGATGCAGTTTGGGTGATTGTGGATAGGCTGACCAAGTCAACTCATTTCACTCCCGTGATGACTACCTATTCTTCCGAGCAGCTGGCTTGAATTTATATCCGCAAGATTGACAAGCTTCAGTGCGTACCGGTATCTATCATCTCTGACTGGGATACGCAGTTTACATCACGGTTCTGGAGGGTCGTACAACATGAGTTGGGTACTCGAGTAGACCTGAGCACAACATTCACCCTCATACTGACGGACAGTCTGAGCTCACTATTCAAATATTAGAGGATATGCTCCGTGCGTGTGTGATGGAGTTTGGAGGTTCGTGGGATCGGTTCTTGCCACTTGCGGAGCTTGCCTACAATAACAGTTATCAGTCGAGCATCCAGATGGCACCATATGAGGCTCTGTATGGTAGGCAGTGTCGGTCTCCAGTGGGTTGCTTCGAGCCGGGCGAGCCTAGATTATTGGGTACAGACTTAGTTCAGGATGCCCTGGATAAGGTAAAGGTGATTCAGGATCGACTTCACACATCCCAATCCAGACAGAAGATTTATGCGGATCAGAAGGTTCACGATGTTGCATTCATGGTTAGAGAGCGGGTCCTGCTTTGGGTATCGCCTATGAATGGCGTCACAAGGTTCGGAAAGAAGGGCGAGCTGAGCCCAAAGTTTATTGGTCCCTTTGAGGTGTTGCGACGTGTTGGGGAGGTTACTTATGAGCTTTCGTTACCCCCAGTCTAGCAGGAGTTCATACGGTATTCCACGTTTCTATGCTACGTAAGTATCACGGTGATCCATCTCATGTGTTGGATTTCAGCTCAGTCCAGTTGGACAAGGATCTATCTTATGTTGAGGAGCCAGTGGCTATTTTGGACAAGCAAGTTTGAAAGCTGAGGTCAAAGAACATTGCTTCTGTGAAGGTTCAGTGGAGGGATTATTCGGTCGAGGAGGCGACTTGGGAGACCGAGCATGATATGCGCAGCCGTTATCCTCTCTATACTCGTTCAAGGACGAATGATTGTTTTAAGAGGGGGAGGATGTAACGACCAGGCCGGTCATTTTGAGAGTTATAGCCCCGATCCCCTATTTACTGCTTTCCTCATATCTATTTCTACTCATGTGACTTGCCGGGAAGTTTTGGTTGTGCTTTTGAAGTGTTTTGGACACTTAGTCCCTAAACGTAAGCTTAAGTCTTAGGATTTTGACAGTAGTTGGAACTATGTGAAGACAAATTTGGAATGGAGTTTCGTCGGTTCTGTTAACTCTGTTGGGTGATTCTGGACTTTGGAGTGTGTCCGGACTGTAAATTGGAGGTCTGTAGCTGATTTAGGCCTGAAATGGCAAAAGTCGATTTTTGGAGATTTTGGCCGAAAGTGGACTTTTTGATATCGGAGTCGGATTCTGATTTTGGAAGTTGGAGTAGGTCCATAACGTTGAATATAACTTATGTGCAAAATTTGAGGTCAATCGGACGTGGTTTGATAGGTTTCGGCATCGGTTGTAGAAATTTGAAGTTTTAAGTTCATCAAGTTTGAATCGGAGGGGGATTCGTGTTTTTAGCGTTGTTTGATGTGAGTCGAGGTCTCGACTAAGTTCGTCTAGTGTTTTAGGACTGGTGGTTTGGTTGTGGTCCTTGGGGCCTCGGGTGTGTTTCAGATGCTTAACAGACTGAGTTTGGACTTAGACAATTGCTGAAGATTTTCTGGTTTCTGGTGTTTCGCACCTGAGGGGAGACTGCAGGTATGGACTCGTACGTGCGGAAGGAAGAGCGCATGTGTGGTTGGTCAGGTTTGGTCTGTGAGCGCAGGTGCGAGAAGGGATCCGCATCTGCGCATTCACAGATGCAGAGGAAGGATCGTAGAAGCGAAAAGGGGCAGCCTGGGCAGGATCGCAGATGCGGAAGGCCATCCGCAGAAGAGGGCTCGCAGGTGCGTGCCCTGGTCCGCAGAAGCGGAGTTTTGGATCTTAAGTCATTTCCGCACCTGCGAGGGAAATTTCGCAGGTGCAACGTCATAGGTGCGACTGTAGGTCTGTAAGTGCGACATCGTTGGGCAAAAAAAGGCAAGTTTGAGGGTTTGATTCCCATTTTCAATTTTGGGACTTTGAGAGCTCGGTGTGAGGCAATGTTTCGAAGATTCTTCAAGGAAATTGTTGGGATAAGTGATTATAACCCGGATTGGACTATATTTCATGAATCTATTACTATTTTCATCATCTTATTAGGGATTTGAATTGGAAATTTGGGGGAAAATGGTAGAAACTTCCTAGACTAAAGTTTTGAGTTTTGAAAGACGATTTGAGGTCGAATTCGAGCAGTTCTTATATGGTTAGACTCGTGAGTGAATGGGTGTTCATATTTTGTAACTTTTACCCGATTCTGAGACGTGGGCCGGAGGGTGCTTTTTGAGTCAATTTCCTAATTTCTTGCTTTAGCTGTGATTTCATTAGTTAGATTAGCTTCTTGTAGCTATATTTATGGTATGTAATTGATTTTGGCTAGATTTGGGCCATTTGGAGTCGGATATTCGTGAAAAAGGCATTGTTACCAATTGATTGAGCTTGGTTCGAGGTAAGTGGCTTGCCTAACCTTGTGTGGGAGAAATTCCCTTAGGATTTGGTACTGTTATGATATGTAAACGTTGTGCACGTGAGGTGACGAGTACGTACTCGGGATATTTGTTGAAACCCCTGATTTTACTGTGTAATAACTTGTTTTCATTTTAATTGAGTTATACTAGCATGAGTAGTTATCTTGTTAGCCTAGAATAGCATGTCTACGCATCTTAATTGCTTCTCTGAACTCTTTCCAGCATGTTTAGGGAATTCCTGCTCCTTTTCTTGACTTGTACTTTGTCTAAACTGTAGGTTTTCTTGCTGTAACTGTTATCTTCATTTTTTTGAGATGCGTATTTACTTTGGGACTACGGGACGGTATTGCAAGAGATCCCCCTGCATGTTTATTTTTGGGACTACGGAACGGTATCCCGGGAGATCCCCTACACATTTACTTTTGAGACCACGAGGCGGGACCTCGGGAGTTCTCCCTGTACATTTACTTTTGAGACTACGAGGCTCTACCTCGGGAGTTCTCCCTGTACATTTATTTTGGGACTACGAGACGGTATCTCGGGAGATCCCACGTTTTTTACCCTTGTGTGTTGTACTGTTTTTTTGTCTTGTTTCCTTTTGTTAAATTATAGACTCTTATTATACTGTATATTCTCCTGCCTTATTTATTATTTACCAGTGGGTCTGACCTGACCTCGTCACTACTTGACCAAAATTAAGCTTGACACTTATTGGGTACCATTGTGGTGTACTCATGCTACTCTTCTGCACATGTTTTCGTGCGCAAATCCAGGTACATCATTCCAGCCTCGCTATTAGTTTTGCATCTGCTGCTGTTCCGTAGACTTCAAGGTACATCTGCTGCGTTCGCAGACTTCGGAGTCCCCCTCTATCTCTTTTGTGTAGTTTTTCCTTTACTACTTCTAAATACTGATGTATAGAACAGTTAGTCAAATTATTAGAAGCTTGTGACTTATGATGTTCCGGGTCTTGGGGAAATTCTGTGTATATTTCGTGAGTAGTTAATGTTTATGCCGAGCGGCATTTCTATCAGTTTTTAAATTACCAACTGCCGTTAGTTGTTAATATTTAAGCTTTTATTTTCATTATTTTCTCAAATGTTAGGCTTACGTAGTCGTAGAGGCTAGGTATCGTCGCGACCTCTCACGATAGGGATATTGGGTCGTAACAATTATCATGTGAGGAAGAGTGAGCACGAAGGGTGATGTTGTGCCATTTTATTTACATTATCATGTGAGGATGAAAGTAAAAGCACGAAGGGTGATGCCGCTCCATTTCACTTACGTTATCATGATCTCATTTACATTATCAATGAGGATGAGAAAAGCAAGAAGGGTGATGCCATGCGGTTTCATTTATATTATCGTATTCTCATTTACATTAACATGTGAGGATGAGTGTAAAAGCACTAAAGGTGATGCCGTGCCATTTCATTTATATTATCATGCTTTTATATTTTCATGGTTTCATGGCACGAACAGTGTTTCCGTGTAGGCGAGGACGAGGGACATGCATTATGTTGTGATATCTTTTCCTTGTGTATACGTTCATGCCTTTTCGTTGAGCTGTTACTGTTGTACCTATATTTTTTATGTGACTTGTCGTTGTTGTTCTGTCTTGTTCTCTATCTCAATTGTTGTTGTGTTGTCCAGGTCTTCTATTTGTTCAACTTGCAAATATCTTGTTTTCCTTCTTGTTGTTATATCTACATCCATGTCGTTCCTCATTTGTTTCACTTTTGTATAAGCTTTCTATCATGTTAATTATTCATGCCTTCTAGTTGTTAGTTCATAAAGATCATGCTTTCCCTCTTATTTGTTATATCTACACCAAGACTTTCTACCATGCTAGTTAGGAAAATTTATATTTTTCTTTCTTAATTGTTGTCATTATTTCTATGCCTTCTACCTAGTCTCTTACCATTGTCCATATGTATTGTCTTATTCGTTATTGCTACCTGTGTATTTTTCACTTTGTCATTACTGTTATTGATATTTCTTTCACCCGATTGGTACTGTTATACGTATATTTGGTGAGGATGAGATAAATGCACGAAGGGTGTTGCCCTGCCCTTGGCTTGATATCTTGAGTACATTTCTCACACTATGAAAGTTATGGATTTACTATCGTGGTTTATTGGTTATCGCTTTAAGGAAAGGATCGGTCGAGATATTGGGAAATATTAAATTGTGATCTCTTCTGGTACTCATTTTATTGCTTCGCATATTCGTTTTGTGTAATCTTTTCTGTTATATTATAGTATTGTTACAAGTTATATCAGTGAGTATCTTTTAACTAAAAAATATTGTCTTTACTTTACCGAGGTTAGTCAAGATACTGAGTACATGAGGTTGATTGTACTCATACTACACTTCTACACTTTGCGTGCAGATCTTGGAGTGGAGCTGCGGTGGATGATGGGAGTTGTCTTTGAAGTTGTTCGTGCCCTCTAGGCGTGGCCATCACCTGTTGCTGGGTAGTTTTAAAATTGAGTCATGTTTATGTATATTTCGAACAGAAATTGTATCCATTTCATATCAGTTTTTGCAATAATCCAGAAGAAAATAGAGAGGATGAAGGAAAAACTAGATCCTCGAATCTCTTGATGAGCATAAGTATATTCTGAGTTCAATTTTGGAAAAATAATAATTAAAGAGTACTTTATTCTTTCAGGGTGATTTAAATATATCAATAATTATTTAACAAATACAAAAGTATTCACTCCAATCAAAATCACAAACATAATAGAAAGTTATCCTAAAAATGAGAAGAAACACTTATACATTAGGAGAGTTCTCAATAATATCATCTCTAATTCTATTACGCAACAACTCCATAACATTGGAAGACATTCCTTGCATTTTTGAATGAATGTCTGATTGCCCATCTTCTTCTTCAAGCTCTGGCATGTTATCTTCATTTGCATAATGGTCAAACTCAACATCGGTGGAAGAATTTCTTCGTATAAAATTATGTATAGCCATGAAGCGATTTGTTGTGACATGAAGGAGAGACCCTAAAATATTGTAAAGCTATTGCTGGAGAGAAGCGTGAATTGCTGAAGAGAAGGTTTTATTATATAAATATTAGGCTTAAAGTAGTAAGTTATTTTGGTATTTATAATATTTTATTAAGGATATTTTTGGAATGAAAAGAATGCAAAACTGCTTCTGCTTTTGGGGAGAAGTTACTTTTTTCTGCTTCTCCAAAACTGCTTCTGCTTCTATCCAAAAATACTTTTTTTCTCTAAAAAAAGCTTGGCCAAACACACCAAGTTTAAAAAAAAGCACTTTTGGCTCATTGAGAAGCTTGGTCAAACAGGCTATAACTTCCCTTTGCAAAAAGAGCCCGAAGATTTTTTTTTTCTTTTAATAAAAAAACTCAAAATTAAGTTTGCAAGCTAAACTTTTGAAAAACTTCAAATAAACACTAAACTTCATAGTGTTGAAAAAACGGTTCACAATATTTTAAGTTAGTGAATCTAATCCCAGGATTGGAACTAAAAAAGCCACAAGTAATTGAAGAGACAAAGAGTTAACTTGGTATTCTCAAATGAAATTGAACTAGAAGTTGAGTTTTAGTAGATAAATTGAGACATGAATGGTTGATGCCCATATCGTATTGTTATTTTAACTACGATATTTGTTTGACCGATTTGGTCGTTATTATCTTGTCTTTTTCTATCATCTCACCCTTCATTATTATTAAATACTTTTATTTTATCATATACCATGCCTGTTTATATAATAAATTTATCCCGTATCATAATTTTTCTTTGTAATATTACAAATTTATTTTTCATATTGCTGATATGTGATATCATGAAACAACAGAAAACACAATACAACCTATCCAAGTACAATATATAATAAAACGACGTGTAACAACCATCCAAACAATTTCTAGATATTATTACACAGAAGTTCCAAACCACATGCCAAAAATCCTAAGCTCGCATACATAAGAAAAACAAGACATAAACTAAAAAGAAAAACTAAAAATTTGTATAGATATTGTTGATTTAGTTTGGTTTCCGTCAAATTTTCATATGTTCAAGCAAATCAAACCAAATATTCTTAGTTTTTTTTTTTTAATTATTAGTTAAATCAAAGTACAGAATCATTTTTTAGTTTGGTTTGATTTTTCCATTTATCTTGAACACTTACACCGCTAGCTCCTACCATCAAAATTTGAATTTGCATACAGCAACTACTAATATATATTTTCATCCAAAAATTTAGAACAATACAGTATTTTCCATTTGCCTTTAGAGCAAATTATATTACAAAAATTAATCACTGAAAAAAAATATATTTTAAAAGCAGAACAATTATACAGCTAATTGAATATCCCCAATTTCAAGTTGAGCAGCAATATCCTCAAGTTGTTTCTTCACACTCATATCAATCAATTTTGATCCTGAACCTCCGTACCTTATTGTAAATCCAGCTACTAGCGATTCATCAATCACCGTTTTAATCCTCACGTTTTTCGAACCTGTCAATCGCTGTATTCCTTTCGCGATCTGAGCCAAATGCTGCGATTCCAATTTCACAACAGAAGTGACCACAGCAAGTTCCGTGTCCGTCAGCGTATTGTATACTTTCTCGAACTCCTTTACAATTTCTTTGATTAGCTCCACGCGCTTCATGTCTACTAAAATGTTCAGGAAATTCGCCACGTGCGGCTGGATGCTCGACGATGAAACGATCTCGTCCACGAGTTCGCGTTTCTTCTCTTCGCCGACGATAGGGCTCACGAAGAACTTGTACACTGCTTCGTCATCGAAGATCTTTTCGATTTTTTCGAGGTCGGCGGTGGTTTGTTCTAGGGTTCCGTTCGACTTGGCTACGTCGGCGAGTGCGTTCGCGTAACTTCCGGCAGCGGAAGCCACCATTTTTGCTCCGGCAGCACCACCGCCTCGGCGTGAGGTGCGATTAGAGCGGAGCTTGATGGTGAGTTTCGGGAGCTTGAGGCCGCCAGAAAAGGAGAGTTTTGCCGTCGGTCCGCTGATGATTTGAGTCGGCGGCGGTGACCTGGACTGGAAGGTTATCGGAGTTTGTTGTAGTGCCGCCATTGATCTCGTTTATGCGCCAGAAGAGAGAGACAACAGAGAGAGAGAGAGAGAGGAGAGTACTGATTTTGAGAGTGAGAAAATAAGAAAAGGGATTATGGAGGGGAATGGTCGGTCAAGATTATGGGGGGTGTAGTGATCTACGGTGATGAAGGGATAAGATTATCATATACTACCGGTGAAGGATGGCCTCTTATCTGATGGTCTATGGGGATAAGGAGTTGACACGTGTGTACTTCACATTTGCTAGCATTGCTTTCTTTTTTAGCTAAATGGAAGGACCAATTTGTGAAATTTTTATAGAGTCGGACTTGTTATTTCCGATTATTATTTTTTGTTTATTAGTAGTAGTATTTTTTTGGAAATATTTCACATAAGAATAACTGGGCTCCCTACTTTTTAATTGTATAGGTCATATTTCAATTTACAACTAAGTAGAATACTCAATATTCAACTCCAATATATTTTTGAAATTATTATTTTATTTTTAAAAAAGATTGCTCAAGCTTTTAAGTTAATTTTCGAATTAGTAACTGTGACTCAAATATTGGTTCAACAAACCAAATTCATTTGGGTGGTGAAAACTAAATTTTTTTAACAAACTTAAATATGTGGGTTTAAATTTCGAATTTGATTTTGTGCGAAATTTGGAATGGGTATTATTTAGACTTGTTAGAAATAGTATAAGGACGTTGTATATAAAATTTGAAGTCATTTAATGGAGATTTGGAATGGTTTTGAACAAGAATTGCAACTGAAAATCGTAGAAAATGTTCGTCTACATATGCTTGTATAAAGGTGTATAAAATTGTATAAGATGTGTTTATACATTCATATACACTATTATACAAGATTATACAAAAAAAAAAAACACTGACTTCGTCTTCTTCCTTGAGTTTTTCTTAAATTTAACTCAAATCTTGCTCAAATCTACTCCAAATCGCTTTAAATTTAAATTTGAACTTCTTTTGATATTTCCAATCAATTGGACCAACACCCCATCCAAACAACTAACAAACTCAGAAATCTTATTTTCGAAAGCAAAGCTTTGAATGGTCTTCAATGGTGGATTGATACTCTTCAATTATCTTACATTGCAACCAGGTGATACGGGGAGAAGCAGAAAATACACGGCTCCTTGAAGCATATGTAGAAGATGTGAGGAGAAGAGCTAGTGAAAGCAATGGTTGTGAGAATACTGATTTAACTCCATAGCTTTTAGAAGCAATGGTTGTAAGAACACAAATTTTGAATTTGCTAGTGTTTTCAAAAAATATACAATATAGACTACGTCAGGTAAAACTTAAAAACATAGGCTATTTTTTGTTATGGTGTGAAGTAATATGTATTTTCTTGTAATTTTTTCTATCTTTTTTATCACTCACCAATCATTATCCTATTACTAATTTTTATTGTAAAAGTTATAGAACTCCTTTTCATTATGAAATCGTGTTTATTTAATGTGTTGTTTTTTATAAATGTACTAATTTCTCGGTATGTGCATGCAAGTTATATAATGTTTAACTTTATAAAATAATATAAATATTATGAAAATAAAATATAGATAGAAATTTTACATTTATAACTTAAATAATGTAAATAATATGTTACTATATTTTAGTACAATAATATTTGATCCTTACAGAAAAATGTCAAGTACTCGGGAATACATTTATTTGGTGAACATGACCTTATTTTAGGAGCCTAGTCTACAATGAATAACCTACCAAGAACTAAATTGTCATATTGTCTATAATTGGACAAGGACAGACGAATAATAAACTGATTATGTCCCTTCACTTTGGTAAATAAATTGCCCTAATTAAGGACTTAATTTTGAGTATAAAAATAGGCCCTTTACTCCCTTATAATATATTTCACTCCATGGTAATTAACATTAATGCGAGTTTCTTATTAAAGCAACCATCCTTGTCAAGATTACAGATGTGATGAAGCTCGTAAAGAAAGAAAAAGAGAACTGTAGAGAGTCTCTCTTTATGAAATGAAATTATGACCTTTGTATCGAGTATTGTTCAATTATATATATATATATGTACAACTAAGACACAGTTGGCAAAAAATTAAGAAATAAAATGTCACGATCCAACTTCCCAACCTTAGGGATCGTGATGACGTCTAACAACACACTTGCTAGGTAAGCCAATATTAGAATTCGATTAACTATTTCCTTTAATTAACCAATTAAACATGATAAAACAATTTCCAAAAATAAACTTAATCTAGTGACTTTGAACGATTGATTCCAAATATAGACGAATAAACAACTAAATAAAACGAGCCACGAACTAATTATATAAATACTCAAACTACCCCAGGGTCTGGTGTCACAATTCACGAACTACTAAAATTACTACAAATAATGGGCTGAAAGAAATAATGTATAACTGTTTTGAATCAAATAAAACAGTAATCTAAGTAATATAGAGAAAACTCTCAGGATTTGCGAACGCCGGCAGATATACCTCGTGTCTCCGAAAACGAAATAGGTAACCGCTCTAAATATCTCTACTACTGGCCGGTACCTGGATCTGCACAAAAGAGTGCAGAGTGTAGTATCAGTACAACCGACCCCATGTACCGAGTAAGTGCCGAGCCTAACCTCGACGAAGTAGGACGAGGCTACGGCGGGGCATTAACAATATAACCTGTGACGATAATAAATAATAAAGCAAGAAAGAATCTAAAACGAATAAATACTAACAACTGCAACAACGATTTAAAGTAACTAAGTCACCTTTTCCGTCTCAGCTATAACCAAACCTCAAATAAATTTCCAAATTTTCAAACTTTACTTTAAATACCACATGTACAGAATATGAGAAAAATCGTAGAGTAAACAAGAATTCCCAAATCTTTGTAATTGAAATCAGGAAAATACAATTATTCTCCCTTATCACTGTCTTGTTGCGGCGTGCAACCCGATCCCACATGTCCACCCTTATCACAATCATTTATCCATCCTTATCACAATCATTTATCCATCCTTATCACAATCAATTTCTCCACCCTTATCACAATCAATTTCGCCCCCTTCTCACAATCAATTTTATTTATTTATCAAAACTTTCACAACTCAGGTCAAGCCTTTCACAACACTTTTAT
>ML280875.1:2029-37591 GCA_005239495.1 Nicotiana undulata
ACTGCCCAGCAGTTTCCGCACCTGCGACTTTTGGATCGCAGGTGCGGACTCGCACCTGCGGAAATTGGGTCGCGCATGCGGAAATTGGCCTGGGCACTGGGGGATTTTTCGCTGCTGTGGACAATTGTCCGCGCCTGCGGAGCCGCGCCTGCGGAGAATAGGTCGCTCCTGTGATGGCCTGGGCCCCTGGGGAAGGTCGCGCCTGCAGACCTTTGTCCGCTCCTGCGGAGCCGCGCCTGCGGAGAGAAGGCCGCCCTGCGGAAGGAGCCACACCTGCGGAGAGAAGGCCGCCCTGCGGAAGGAGCCACACCTGCGAGGGGAATTCCGCTGGTGCGAACCTCGCGCCTGCGGCTCATGGACCGCAGGTGCGGTCACACCAGTAAATTCCCACCAGCTATGAGTTTTGATGGTTTTTGACCCCGAGCGGGGTCCGGGAGACCCCTGGGCCCACCCGAGCCCTCGACAAATTATACCAACAAGTCCCAAATCACATGACGGACTTTCTCGAGCTCCCAGAACACTAAAAACATCATTCAAACAAAGAATCACTCTCCAAAACCCCTTAGATCAAACTTAGGATTTCAAGAAAAATACAATGGCTCACCAATACGCCGAACGGGTCTATATTGCTCGGAATGACCCCAAATTTTGCGGACAAGTCATAAATGACTATACGGAACTATTGCTAGTTCCGGAATTCCATTCGGACCATGATATCACGAGGTCCACTTCCAGGCTGAATTCCAAATCACACAAAGTCCTGAATTCCAATTCAGGTGCCGAAATACTCCCGGGTCATCAGAAACCTGAGGCGAACACACTCCCAAGTCCGAAATCATCATCCGGAGCTGCTGGAGCTGTCAGAACTCGATTCCGAGGTTGTTTGCTCAAAATGCTGCTCGGAAACAAAATTAGCCAACTAGGCTAGCCTTCAGGAACTAAGTGTTCCTGAACTGGCCAAATCACTTCCGAATCTCAAACTACATGCCCACACAAGTCATAAGGCATGAGTAGTCGCTATAGAAAGAGTCATTCACGGGAATGGAGTCCCAACACACAAAACGACCGGCTGGGTCGTTACAAGCACGGTCGCTTAACTATTAATATTTGGCCTAAATTATTTGGTTATTTACATGTTTTAGCCTATTGTGCATTTAGCCTTTTTAATTTTTAGCCGCTTTTAATATTTATGGATTTATCTTGAAACAAGTCACGATGGCGTGCACTTGTTATTTTTGGACACATTATAACCGCGCCACATGAAATGCACCCGCGATTACAACATGTGATGTTATTATTATTGTTTTGAGTTAGAGTCCGGACATGAGTTGCCACACCCGAGTGTAGATTATATAGTCATGACTATGGTCGTGATGGTTAAAAATGCTTATTTGAAACAAAACTCGATTATTTTCTAGGTTTTATCATTTTTTTAATCTAATAGAGGTATTTTTTTAGCTTACGAGATATGTATATAAACCACTTTTGATATTTATGGATTTAGCTTGGAACAAGTCACGATGACATGCACTTGTTGTTTTTGAACCTTCGCAACCGCGCCACATGAAATGCACCCACAATTGCAACATGTGATTTTATTATTGTTTGGAGTTAGAGGCATGAGTTGCCACACCCGAGTGTAGGTTATATATGATCATGACGGTTGAAAATGCTTATTTGAAGCAATATTTGATTATTCACTAAGTTTATAATTTTAATCTAAAAGAGGTATCCTTAGCCTATAAGATATGTACAAAGTCATCTAGAATTAAATTTACTATCCTAAAGGACAAGTGTTTGGGCTATGTCCATGTTATAGACCGATTTACCAACTAACCATTAGGCCAAATCCTAGTTTAGGCTATTTTTTGCAAGAAGAGTAAAGCATCATGACAACATGCTAGAAATGAGAGGTTAACAAAGCAAAATAAGGTCATTGATTTTCAGTTTTGAGTATCAGTCATTAAACAAATGGAACAACCTTATTCAACTAGATTATAACATTAAGTTAAAACGTCTTTGCTGATTTTCAGAATACATGCTATTTAGGCCTCACACAAGTTCATAATAACTAAGCAATTATTTCTGAGTTTGATGGAAAACGTTTCTTGAGCAGCAGATCTTTACTCATATGTTTAAAAATTCATTAAAGGCAAATCAATAGTTTTTAAGGTGAATCGGGGATGCTTAAAGAAAACAGGTTTTTCGTAGTAAAACCTGGAACTTAGGACATATTAGTTTTAATTCTAAAAAAATCACATAAGTTTCGAAGATACTGAATTTTAATAGTCAAACGCCTAATACACGTAAACGCTGTAAAAGGTAATTTAAATTCTGTGAAGAATTATGAAAGACTTGAAGATATTTATATTTGTTCTAAGAGCTAGAATAAACTGACTTCGGATTCAAGCGGAATAATATTGAACTTCGAAGGGCTTCAACATCCCTTAGGCCCAATAGCCTGGGATTCAGGCTAATTCATGCCTTAACAGGCTATTTTAGTAACCTGGCCCATTTCTAATATACCCAAATCAGCAAAAATGGTACACTTATTATAGTCCAGTCCCTTATTTACAACTGTTCTGAAAAATAAGTCTAAAAATTACAGTTTTCTACCTGAGTAAAAAAAAGTACATATTCCAAAAAGATGAAAAAAAGGTAAAAAGAAAAGAACTAAACTGTAGCTGCTGCTTCAGCTTGAACCTTCTATAATTGAACACTTGAGCACCCATTTGTGATCTCCAAACACCCCAAAAGAAAACAGAAAGAACATTTTATGCATTCTTCCTCGAATGAATCTGACCATGAAGAAGGTCAGATTCAACTCCAGTAATGCCGACCTATTAGACATTTAACATTCAGTCATTTTCATATAGAAGATACTTAACCAAAATTTCAGCAAAAAAAGAATATTCATACACATCTTAACACAAGATTTGCATACAGATTTTAACAAAGAAAACTCAAACAAAAACCAATAGATTTGCACGACATAGAACAACTATTTCAGATCTGAGAATTTCATTTAGTATAAGATGTTACATACCTCAAGAAAGAAAAAATAACAGGGAAGAATCTGGACCAAATAAAAGTTTAGATGCTGAAAATGAGGCTTAACAACAATAAATACACAACCACAATCAGCGAGAAAACCACAACAAAGAAACCCAGAAAATGATGATTTTGAATACCAAAGATTGAATATGACAACAGTAAAACCAGGCCCTTGGAGAGAAAGCTACAACTACAAGAGTGACCAAATTCCGACTGTTTTTTACACTCAACTGCAGTCCATTTTTGTTTCTATTTTTTTTGTTCAAAGGTGAAGAGTCGTTTCTGAATATGTGAAATTCTGTGCGTAGCTCTCAGATTTTTCAGTAGTCCAAAAGTGTATTTTTCCAGTGGTAAAAGTGTGTCCAGGTCTGAAATTGTGTGTGTATATATATGGGTTTTAGGATAGGATATTCTCAGCATATTCCTTATCCATTAGGATGAAAATGGTACAAGTACAACTATCAACCCTATCCTTTTGGGGCAGCTGCACCCTTCCAGAACATTCCAGCCCTTATCCCCTTTTTGAAATTACCATTTTAACCCTAAAATATCTGATTTCCTGATATTTCCTTATTCTAGAAGGTTCTTGGGTTGTTACACCCAAGATTCCTCAATTAAAAATCCTATACTAGCCCTTAGGACCTCCTAGAATTACTCTTTTAGTAATTAAGAGTTATATCAGATTTATTATTAGATATTAATTAATCTCAGTTGATTAGTTATTAATTAACTTATATTCATTAGTTCAAAGTCCTTAGAATTAGGTCAATTGATCTTACAATTTGCTTTATTTAATTAATCCTAATTGATTATCTTAACTAGGAATTAGGACTTAGCTAATTAAAGTTCTTAATTCTTAATTAGTTTATTTAACTGATTTTTAGACTTGTTTGTCATTTTAGGAATCAGGTTGATTGTAGGTGTTGGATAATTCTAACTTAGTTAATTATATTAGTAACTAAACTTTAATGAAGTTAGGTGCCCAATCTTCTATAAGAGGTTAGGTTAGATAATTAGTTAGTTTAGGTTCTTAGATTTAGTTTCTAATTATACTTTTATTTATTTCAAATGTACACTTAATTAGTCGAGTATAATTGTCTCTTTATCACCTAATTAATAATTAACTAATCGATTAATAATTACCTACTTAATAATTACCTAACCAACAATTACCTAAAATCAGGAGACGAGTTAGGGAGTCAATCAATCGGAGATGGGCAGTAACATTTTAGAGAAGAAAAGGGCAGTGCAGCACAATTTAAAAAAAAAACCTAAACATGAATCAATCAGGCTAATGATTCATAATTTCAATAAAGAAAAATAAGCGGAACAAATTAATTTTGATTATCAGAAAATCCTAACAACTAAACATGGCTGCCAAACACATTAAATGGCATGTACGAAAACAAATTTTTTAGAATCTAAACTAAACATGGATGAAACAGGGATAGATTAACAAAGAATGGACAAAATAGTAACCTAAAAGCATGGACTAAAACAGTGATACACATATATGATTATATTTGAAAAACTAATTTGATAAATTATTTCTTAGAAGCTAAACCAATTAATAGAAAACATAAAAACAAATAGTTATATATATGGATGAGACAACAATATAAGAATAAGGACTAAAGAGTGATATATTCATGATTTTAATTGAAAAAACAAAGAACAAATAGAAAAGGAAGGGGGGATACTAGTGGGAGTGGTTTGACGGATTCCGGTGACTCGCCGGAATTTTGGCCGGACTCCGGCGAACTCAAAAGCGACTCTCACTCACATGAATCGATGGCTCTTGTCAAGAGCCATCGACTCATGTGAGTTTGAGTCACAGAGTCGAGGCAGAATCGAACTTACAAGGATTTTAGGGTTTTTGGATTCTTAGATCTAAAATAGGTCGAAATAGAGTGGTTTTTTGGGAAAACTAAACCTAGGAGGTGATTGAGGGGGTGAAGGAGGTTGTAGGGTAAAGTTTTGGGGTCGATTGGCGGAGCTCCGCCGCCGGTGGCGATTTCCGGCCGGCGGAGCTGGGGCGGTGGACGACGACTTCATGTGAGGGTAAGAGACGGTGGGGAGGGGGTATTAGACTTCAGGCTTTGAGAGGGGTAGGGGGCTTTGAAACAGTTATATAGTGGGGGTTTAAGGGGTTCCCAGCCGTTAGATCAAAATAGATCAACAACTGGGATGGATTCATTTAATGAAACAACAACGTTTGGTGTAACAGGGGGCCGAGCGGGTTTGGTTAATTGGGCTGGGTTATTTGAGTGTTAGGGAGATGAGTTTTGGGCCTGGGCAAGTTAGCCCAAGTCTGATTTTAAGCCTATTTTGATCTAATTAATTAAATCTAATTAAACTAAAACTCAATAGCAAAATGTAGTAATTAATTCTAATTTAATTTTGTCTAATTATGGATTAATTGATAAATTAATTAAGAGTAAAATAATTAATTCGACACTCATATATTTTAAAGAATCAAAATTGTTTTCACAATTTTGTTAGGAAAAATGACTAAATTTAGCAATTAGTTATTAAAACTACATTACGTCGAATAATCATCATTCGTTTGTTATTTAATTCAATTAATAATACATTTATAATTCCTTGATAATAATGATGCGCCTAATTATGCAATTTTTAATAATTTTTTAAAAATGCGAATTATGGATATGCAATGCAAAAACACTTCACAAATACGCTAAAATCCAACGAAATTTAAAAAATTAATTTATCTATTGAATTTTTTAGGAGTATATGGTGGGTGAAAAATCACGTGCTCACAGCTGCCCTCTTTGCTCGAAAACACGAAGAGTTTTCGGGCAAAGACAAAGTGAGCAATCATGAACGACTTTACCCATTCGCATACTCCATGTGAAGCGTTTTTGAAAAGTTTGACCGAACCCTGCTTCAAAGGTTGCCTACATATCCTTGGCTATAAAGGAATCAAGTCAGTGTAGTTCTGGAAGTTTTGGTAGCTGGGACTACCAGGTAACTGTGGTTTCACTGCGGTTGCTGCTGTTACTGCTGCTTGGCTCCTTATTACACCAAAGTAACAAAAATGAAAAAGACTAAGCTTAACCTATCAACTATGAGTTACAAGAGTCCTATCTATTAGTCTTCTGAAGCCTGATCTTGAGTCTCGACTGATTTTAGGCTCCTTGATGCTTGTTAGTTGTAGGCGCTGGTTCAATCTTTTTCAGCATTTTCGGATCAAGAAGGGACATGCACCTCTTGTGACTTCAACTTGTCTTGAGCGGTCCACATCTTTTCTGCTTATGTACTTTGGGGTCCAACTCTTTTTCTTTATTTTCTTCTTTTATTTTATTCTGAATTGAGACATCTTCCTTTTGGTTGTCTCGAATCCATTGTAATCTGCGCAAAATCAAAACAGACGAACAAAATTTTCTGCCCCAGTTTTCACTAGGAAAATTTCGTGAGTTATTGTAACAAAATCTATGCTACTTTATTATTGAAAGCAATGAAAAGCCAAAAATGGTGTACCCGGAGTTATTGTAGACTAGGGAGTGGATATCCTATGCCTAAAAAGTAAAATCAACTAGGGATTGGAGACCCTATGTTGGAAAAGATCGACAGGTTATACTGTCGTCAAGAAAAGATCACCGGGTTATGCCGTTTTCAAGAAAGATATTACCAGGTTATGCTGGTGTCTGGAAAGGTCAACAAGTTATGCTGTCTCCGGGAAAAGAGATCACTGGGTTATGCCAGTGTCAAGAAGATGATCAACATGTTATGCTGTTGTTATAAATAAAGATCACCGGGTTATGCTGGTGAGGTCAACAGGTTATGCTGTTTCCTGAAAAAGAGATCACTGGGTTATGTCAGTGTCAAGAAGTGATCAACGGGTTATGCCGTTGTCAGGAAAGGATCACCAGGTTATGCCGGTGTCTGGGAAGGTCAATACGTTATGCTGTTGCCTGGGGAAAAAAGATCACTGGGTTATGCCAATGTCTGGAAGTGATCAACGGGTTATGTCGTTGTCAAGAAAAGATCACTAGGTTATGCTGGTGTCTGGAAAGGTCAACAGGTTATGCTGTTGCCTTGTAAAAAGAAATCACTGGGTTATGCCAGTGTCAGGAAGTGATCAACGGGTTATGCCGTTGTCATGAAAAGATCACCGGGTTATGCCGGTGTCTAGAAAGGTCAACAGGTTATGCTGTTGCCGGGAAAAGAGATCACTAGGTTATGCCAGTGTCTGGAAATGATCAACAAGTTATGCTGTTGTCAGAAAAAGATCACCAGGTTATGCTGGTGTCTGTAAAGGTCAACATGTTATGTTGTTGCCTTGGAAAAAGAAATCACTGGGTTATGCCAGTATTAGGAGAAGATCTCCAAGTTATGCTGGTGTCTGGAAAAGAAAAGATCACCAGGTTATGCTGGTGTCTGCTAGGGAGTGGGACCCTATGTTGGCATCAACTAAGGAATGTGATGTCCTTGGTTGGAAAAGGTTTGGCTAGGGATTGGGGACCCTAAGCTGCTTTAGGTTTGAATCATTTTCAACTTCATTTCTTTTAATTTTTTATTTTTTTATAAATATTTTCATGCATGCGGGAAAGGATTTTTGGAGGAAACTTCCCCTTTTTGGAGTCAATACTGCAGAGCTCCTTCTAGCCTTAGCGCAATTTTCCTCAGTTGAACCTGCTTTTGCACGGTTGCTTTTGAGTTGCACCTATTTCTTATTTCAACAAAGAACAATTTGTTAGTTTGAAACGGTGGTTGGTTTTGCGGCCTTGATTATTTCAACCGCTTGATCTCGGCTCTTTTGACGAAAATCTCAACCGCTTGCTTGCTTGCTGGGGATTGGGTTTCATTTCTAAACCCCGGGGACCCTGGCTTTTCCAGATTTTATCATGGTGATTGGTCACGTGGGATCCACATTTCAACTTTATTTTGCCTTTGCAGGCCTTTCACTTGTTTTCTTTTTGGGTTTCCAGAGCGTCGGTAAACTTCAGGCTCCTCAGATTTGCTGCAACGGTTAGTCACGTAGGACTTAACCGTTCCAACTTTATTTTGCCTTTATTGGCCTTTCATTTCCACTTCAGAGCACTTGGAGTATTTTGGCCTTTCAAACTTTGCCGAGATGATTAGCCACGCGGGTCTCAACCTTTCAACTTCATCTGCCTTTATAGGCGCTTCGATTTCATTTTCTCCTTTTCAAGGGTTTTGAGTTTTAAGCATCGGCCGCTAAGGCTAGTCGGGATGGACTTGATGCCTCCGACGAAGCTGGGTGCCTTTTGCATATTAGCCCGTGTCAAATGAGATCTTGTAAATCAGTTTTGCCATCCTTTCTTTGCCTTAGTTAGACCGAAAGGGATTTAAAAGAAAACTAAATGATAGAATGGACAATGAATTTAAACAGGAGGTATCCCTTTCGGGGAAAGGAAGGAAGGACTTATCTGGAGTGCATGCGTACTTCAATAAACATGACATGCCTTTTGGACTGGATGCCTGATCTGTATAAACCGTCCAACTCTCAGAAATTCATCACAACTATTACCCCGAGATCGAGAAACCTTGCCCCGGACTGTGTCCATGTCAGTGATCCATTATTCTTTTCGATTAGTGGCGCCCTTTGCGGGTCTTCCCCAGCTAACCTCTCTCATTTCTCTTCTCGCCATCGCCTTGTAGTGCTCTTTGCGAGTTTTCACTAACAAGACTCTATCATTTTTCCATTTCTTTGCATACCGTCGCCTAACGGTGCCCGTGTGGGTTTTTACCGATAAGACTCTCTCATTTTTGCTTCTCTTCCTACCGTCGCCTCACGGTGCCCGTGTGAGTTTTCACCGATAAGACTCTCTCATTTTTAATTTCTATCATTGCTTGTATCAGCTTCAAACATCTGCATCCTCCACTTTAGACATCTTTGCCGATCGATCCAAAGGACTTGAACAGGGTTTTGGGTAAAAAGAATTTGGATTGAGTTACAATTTTGGAACTTTTTTAGGTGAAAACATAACATTTGCCCCAGTTTAAACTCTTGGTGAAATGTGGAATTTTATTTTGGTGCGACTGAACCCCAGGGAGAGGCTGCCTACATATCCTTTCGGAATCAAGTCGAACGTAGTTCAGGGAAACATTTTTGTTTTGGTTTTTGTTTTGTTTTTTCATTATTCTTTTTTTTTCCACATCACTTTTAGGTTCCAAAGAGGGTAATCAAAGAAAAGTAACCGGCTCAAAGGGCTTACAAAAGTTGGGTAGTGTTTGGGGTAGCGTGAATGAAAGCCTTTGTCATTTCGATCGGGAGCATCCATATTAGGAAAAGTTCAAACATAGTATCTTTTGACTGCATCTGCATTGACAGCCATTTCGGGATCATTTCCTTCGATGTCCCCCAAGTACAATGCTCCTTTTGGTAGCAGTTTCCTTATGATGTATGGACCTTTCCAATTTGGGGCGAATTTTCCTTTCGCCTCTTCATGGTGTGGGAGGATACGTCGTAGGACGAGTTTCCCCACTTCGAAGTTCCTAGGCCGCACTTTCTTGTTATAGGCGCGGGCCATTCTTTGTTGGTACAACTGCCCGTAGAAAACTGCATCCATTCTTTTCTCATCAATCAGAGTTAACTATTCCAACTGGGTTTTGACCCATTCGTCATCCTCAATTTTAGCCTCAACAATGATCCGAAGGAAGGGAATTTCAACTTCTGCAGGTATTACTACTTTAGTGCCATAAACCAATAGATAAGGCATAGCTCCAACCGATGTGCGTACGGTCGTGCGATATACCAATAATGCGAAAGACAATTTCTTGTGCCATTGCCTAAAAGTCTGAATCATTTTCTGAGGATTTTCTTGATGTTTTTATTTGCTGCTTCAACGACGCCATTCGCTTTGGGACGGTAAGGGGTGGAATTGCGGTGTGTGATTTGAAACTGTTCACATGCCACTCTCATAAAGAACCTGTTTAGCTTTACAGCATTGTCGGTAATGATAGTCTTTGGGATACCAAAACGACAGATGATATTGGAGTGAACAAAATCCACCACTGCTTTCTTAGTGACAACTTTGAATGTGACTACCTCGACCCATTTTGTGAAATAGTTGATTGCAACCAAAATAAATCTGTGCATGTTTGAGTCTCTTGGCTCGATCGGCCCAATGACATCCATTCCCCAAGCAACAAACGGCCAGGGTGCTGACATGGGATGCAATTCTGAAGGTTGTGCATGGATCAAATCACCATGTATTTGAAATTTATGGAATTTACGGACGAAGCTGAATCAATCTTTCTCCATGGTCATCCAATAATATCCTGCCCGCAGGATTTTATTTGCGAGGACGTACCCATTCATGTGGGGGCCGCATACTCCTGAATGCACCTCGTTCATAATCTTTTCGGCTTATTTAGCATCCACACACCTCAATAGATTCAGATCGGGAGTCCTTTTATACAGTACTTCCCCACTTAGGAAGAAATGCTTGCGAGCCTTCAGATGGTTCTCTTTTGGTCTCCGTTGGCCTGCTCCGGATATTCTTTTGTTTTCAAGAACCTTTTGATATCATGATACCACGACTGAACGTCAGGCTCTATTTCGACCGTGTTGCAATAACCATGTCTTTCCCGGATTTGAATCTCCAAGGGGTCAATGTGGGCATTACCCGGGTATGGCAGCATTGCAGCCAAAGTAGCTAGTGCATCAACTAACTCATTGTGGCACCGAGGAATATACTTGAACTCGACAACTTTGAATCGCTTGCTAAGATCTTCCACATGTTGTCTATATGGAAGGAGTTTAACATCCCGAGTTTCCCATTCTCGCTGAGCTTGCTTGATGATTAAATCAGAATCTCCCATGATCAACAATTCCTCTACATGTCAATTGCCATATTCATGCCCATTATGCAGGCTTCATATTCAACATTGTTGTTTGTACAGAAAAATCAAAGACGGGCGGTGGCCGGATAGTGTTGTCCTATGGGCGAAATCAAGATTGCCCCATTCCCAACACCTTTTGCATTTACAGCTCCATCAAAGAACATTTCCAAGTGTTGGTGTTTTCGGGAATTACCTCAACTGAGTTTACTTCCTCATCCGGGAAGTAAGTTCTCAAAGGTTGATATTCGTCATCGACAGGATTTTCAGCCAGGTGATCCGCCAAGGATTGAGCTTTCATCGCCGTGCGGGTGACGTAGACTATGTCGAACTCGGTGAGAAAAATCTTCCACTTTGCTAATCTCCCGGTGGGCATTGGCTTTTGGAATATATACTTCAAAGGATCCAGCCTAGTGATGAGATATGTGGTATAAGCCAACAAATAGTGTCGGAGCTTCTGAGCAACCCAAGTTAAAGTGCAACAAGTTCTTTCTAACAATGTGTACTTGGCTTCATAGCTTGTGAATTTCTTGCTCAAGTAGTATATGGCATGTTCCTTCTTCCCGGTCGCATCATGCTGCCCGAGAACACACCCGAGGAATTTTCCAGCACCGTTAAATATAATAACAGAGGCCTTCCTGGTTATGGTGGGACTAATACTGGCGGATTCGACAGATATTCTTTGATCTTGTCGAAAGCGTCTTGGCATTCGTTTGTCCATTTAATTGCTGCATCTTTCTTCAACAGTTTGAATATAGGATCACATGTGGATGTCAACTAAGCGATGAACCTGTTGATGTAATTCAACCTACCCAGCATACTCATGACTTCTTTCTTGGTTCTCGAAGGTGGAAAATCCCGAATAGATTTTATTTTCGTCGGGTCAAGATCGATGCCCCGCCGACTGACTATAAACCCCATTAACTTCCCTGATGGAACTCTGAAGGCACACTTGGCTGGATTCAATTTCAAATCATACTTGCGCAGTCGTTCAAAGAATTTTCTCAAATGCTACACATGGTCGTCTTGCATCCTAGATTTAACAATCACATCATCCACGTACACCTCAATATCCTGATGCATCATGTCATGGAAAATGGCGGTCATAGACCTCATATAGGTTGCCCGGCATTCTTTAGACCAAATGGCATGACCCAATAGAAGTAGGTGCCCCAGGGTGTGGTGAAGGTCGTCTTTTCTGCATCTTCTTCATCCATCAAAACCTGGTGATACCTAGCGTAACAATCTACGAAAGATTGTACCTCATGTTTAGCACAATTTTCAACCAAGATATGGATGTTTGGTAGTGGAAAGTTGTCGTTGGGACTTGCTTTGTTCAAATCTCGGTAGTCGACACACACTCGGACTTTCCCGTCTTTCTTAGGTACCGGGACCACATTGGCCAACCAGGTGGTGTATTGGACCACTCGGATCACTTCGGACTTTAATTGTTTAGTGACCTCTTCTTTGATCTTGTCACTCATGTCTGTTTTAAATTTTCTCTGCTTTTGTTGGACGGGTGGATAACCGGGTAAGTTGGCAATTATTGCACCACCAAGTCAACACTCAGTCCGAGCATGTCGTCATAAGACTAGGCAAACACATCTTTGAATTCGAATAGAAGTTGAATCAAAGCGTCCCTAGTTTTTTCATCAGTATGGATACTTATCATGGTTTCTCGGACTTCTTCTGAATTATCCAAATTAATCGGTTTGGTTTCGTTTATGTTTGGCTTAGGCTTATTCTCGAATTGTTCCAATTCTCGTTTTATTTCCCTAAAGGCCTCATCTACATCATATTCCGGTTCTTGATTCATTATTTCTTGGTTAGACGGCGTATCAAAATCTGGGCGTGAAGTCCGCAGGCATGTCAGTTATTAAAATCCGCATTATTAGAACTGAAAAGGGAAAGATAAGAGAAAATAATAGAAATTAGGAAGAATAAAGAGAGAGGTTCATAGACTATGAAATATTAGTTTCATTTCATTGAATTTTTAACATAGGAGGGTTTACATCAGAATTTGAAAAGACAATAAACTAAAAACACTCGAGTTACACCCTGAAATAACTCAAAGTGCAGAAAGGATGGCAAGGCTGGACTACCAGGACTCCCGCCTGACGGGGAATGGAGTAGCCTTCCAGTTTTGGAGCTTGGCATCAGGCCCCATATATTGCACTTCAACGTGCTTGTGCCTTCTCCTAATTGGACCATATGAGCTTCATGCAACATCTGTCTCGTTGCCCCACAAATATCTTCGATTTTCTCGGCCGTGAAGGTTTCCTCTTCTTCTTCTATGTATTTCGGCTTGACAAATGATTCAGTGATGTGTGGGATTGGCTGAGGCAACACCCAACCATCTTTCTTATGCTGGTCGGCCCATTTTTCATCATCGGGAGTAGCTTGAAACCCAATGCCGAATAACTTCTCACTGGTAGGCAAAGTGATAGGTTCTATGATGCCTTGCAAAGACACCCCGAGCCCTTTTCCGGGTTTTGTACCCATGTTTGATCGTATCTCTAGTGACCATGATGGAGGGATTTGATAGGAAAGGCTGAGGACAAGGGGTTCCTTCCTCACATTGGTCCGCAACCACTATCTCAAAATCCTGGTAGACGATATGCTCGCTACCTTTTCTTGCTTCTAGGCAGGGGACTGATGGATCCCTATAAATAGACTGCTCATCTTCTCTATGGACCACAGTCTCCTAGTCTTCGTGCTCGAATTTAACCATCTGGTGGAGGGTCGAGGGTACAGCTCCTGCGGCGTGGATCCACGGCCTTCCCAGGAGATAGTTATAAGAGGTATCCATGTCTAAGACCTGAAATGTCACTTCAAAGTCTACGGGGCCAATTGTCAAGACCAAATCAATTTCTCCGATCGTGCCCCTCTTGATGCCGTTGAATGCACGGACACATACATTGTTGGGTCTGATTCTCTCAGTTCCGATCTCCATTCTTTTCAAGGTTGAGAGAGGGAAAATGTCGACACCAGATCCTCCGTCCACCATAACCCTCTTCACATAATACCCTTTATATATAACAATTAGGTGGAGAGCTTTATTGTGTGCGTCCCCTTACGGGGGCAAGTCACTTTTGCTAAATGAGATACGGTTCACCTCGAAGAATCGTTCCGCCATCCTTTCCATTTTTTCAATTGTAGTTTCGGCGGGAACATATGCTTCATTAAGCGTTTTGATCAAAAGTTTCTGATGTGACTTTGAGCTTATCAACAAAGATAGAAGTGAGACCTGAGTGGGAGATTCTCTGAGTTGTTCAATCACATCGTATTCAGAAGTTTTCATCTTTCTAAAGAATTCCTCTGCCTCCCCGGCGCTGACCGTCTTTTTAGGCGGAAAGCGCTTTTGTTTGTTCTTGTTTAGCTCTTTTGGGTTGAGATATCTTTAAGATGAGTTTTCTTAACCACTTCCCCTGTGATCTCTTTTCCTTTGTACTTCACTACCGTCTTGTTGTAGTTCCAGGGGACGGTAGTGGTATCCTTTATGGGTGTCTGTGACGCGCGGCTAATATTCACGGGCTCATTCAGCCTTGGTGAAATTATTGGCCCCCCGCGCCACATACATCCCCTTTGGTACGTACATTTTCGGGACATTTAGCATGGCTTTGTTGTATTGCAATCTTCTGGGAGGGCTTAACACGAATTTCTCCTTCCTGGGTGCCCTGGGGACATAAAGAACAACATCTTTAGAAGGCCCCGTCTCTATTTTGGTTTCAACCTTTCCCGTGGCCTGAGGGACGAGGTTGCTTTTCTTCATCTCTTTAACTGGTTTGGGTGCCACTTTGGGCTTTTTCTCTACATCCGCAATGGCGATGATAGATTTTAAGGCCAGATAAAAATCTCGGTCTTCACAAATCATGCTAATAATCAGCCTGTTATTGTGGGTAGGTAACGGGTTATTGGTCACGTTGGGAGCTTCTTCATTCCTTAGCACCACCTTCTTTTGTTCTATGAGGCTATCAACTTCCCGCTTGAGGGTCCAACAATCTTCAGTATCATACCCCTCAGCCCCTGAGTGGTAAGCACATCGGGTACCTGGCCGGTAAGAGGGAGACTCTGGGTTTTGTCTATTTTGGGGTACAGGCTACAACAGACCCATCTGGACCAGCTTCGGGAAAAGGCTGGAATAAGATTCTCCAATTGGTGTAAAGTGGGTTCTCCTGGGTGGATCCCGGGGATTATTTTGTGGGGGGCAAGGATTATATGGAGCTTGGCGAGGAGGGTTGTTTCTGGGTGGTAGAGCTCGATTTTGATTATAGTGCTGTTGGGGCCGAACATACAGCTGAGCATTCATTATTGGGTAGGGTTGAGGCATCACGACATATGCCGCATCCTGGTGGGGATAGTAGTGTCGTGGGGCATCAGAGAAGTAGCCTCGGGGCTATCAGGAGTTATTTACACTGGAGGCCATCATTGCAGATTCCTATTTCTTATTTCTATTAGCTTCACTCCCCGACCCACTCTGGATTGCCTGGGAAGTTGCTCTTATGGCGGATTGGCTTAGAATGCGACCGGTCTTCAAACCATTTTCAACCATCTCTCCGATTTTTATTGCTTCCGCAAATGGCTTGCCCATGGCGGACATCATGTTCTGGAAGTAGTCAGCTTCCTGGGCTTGCAAAAAGACACTGACCATTTTAGTCTCGTCCATCGGAGGCTTGACTCTGGCAGCTTGCTCACGCCACTTGATAGCGTATTCCCTGAAGCTTTCTGATGACTTTTTCTTGAGATTGGACAGGGAATTCCTGTCGGGAGCGATGTCCACATTGTATTGAAATTGTCTGACAAAGTCCCTGGCCAGGTCATCCCATATATGCCAGTGAGAAATATCCTGGTTCATGTACAACTCAGATGCAATCCCGGCCAAGCTTTCTCCGAAGTACGCCATTAGAAGCTCTTCCTTTCCTCCTGCCCCCTTTAACTGGTTGCAGTACCTTTTTAGATGAGCTATGTGATCCCCGTGTCTGTCGTATTTCTTGAATTTGGGGGTTTTAAACCCGAGAGGCAGGTGAACGTGCGGGAACATGCACAAGTCGGCATAGGAAACACTTTTCTGACCACTTAGTCCTTGTATATTTTTGAGACTTTGCTCAATGCTTTTCATTTTTCGAGCCATCTCTTCTTGCTCGGGGTTCTTTGCGATTTTGTCTTGCCCTACGGTAGATTCGTACCGAGGTTGTTGAGGGTATGAGTTTGGAGTAACATGAGCCGTTGTTAGATGGAATGGTGGTGTTTGGAATGTAAAATCCGGTGGGTCAAAGCTTGGCCCAGAGACGGTTGGTGGTGCCGTGGCAGAGATCGGCGGTGCGGTAAAGATGTTGGAAGACACACCGGAAAATAGTGCTTGGGGGCGAACCTCAGAAGTCCTTCCGGCAAAGTGAGCTGACATAGATGAGTACCCGAATGGGGTGGCTGGGTAACTTATTGGGATATTGGAAATTCCGCCCTTCCTGGGAATCAACTAGGGAAAACCAGGGATGGTGCTGGGCGGTTCCCTACCGTTTGACCAGGCGTCCCACATTTCTACCATGCGGCAACGTAGAATTCTGTTTTCTTCAACTATGGCTGATTCAGATGCCGAGATGACCGAGCTTGGGTCATCCTCAGAGGAGTTCATGATTGGCAGGTGACTTTCAGATTTTCTTTTCGACACTCCCTTTTGATCTGGTGAAGTACGGGTGTGAAGCCAGATTACCGCAAAAACCAACTACCTCTAAACAACACCTTTAAGAGTGAACCACAAAAAGGTAGATTGAGGCATTCATCACATAGGGAATCGGACGTTGGGGTATGCAATGCACCTAAGCATTTAAACACTTTCTACATGTTTTGCATCGGTTGTGTGTTTAATCCCGACTTCGTTTCTCAAATTTGAACTTTCTCTTTCTTCTCTTTTTTTTTATTTTCGCCCTTTGTTTTTCTCTGCTATTTTTTGTCACTCTTTTATTTTTATTTTTTTTCTCTTTTTATTCTTCAAGTCAATTTCCTTTTCTCTCTCCCGAATTATTTTCCTTTCTAAGGTTATGATCGAATCCTATATGGATTGCCTACGTATCACGATGCCGCGTGAATCAGATCATCACGTAGTTCAAGGAATAAATACAAAGGAAATAAACATCCTGCATTTCAAATTTTTCATTCATTAGATAAAACTTCCAATTTCATTCATTACAAAAGACTCTAACATATGTTTTTGGAAACTACAAAAGACTCTGGCATACTTTCTTGGAAATTTAAAAACTACAACAGACTTAAGTAGACTCGAACAAGACTGCAACAGTGAAATGAAATATAGACTCGAAAAGGACATCAAGAATACATAAGTGCTTCTAATGCTCCAGGGGCCCGTGGGACATCATTCGATCTTGCCACGGGCCTGCGTGCCATGTCTTGCTGGAGGCGGTACAGGTCATCCATTATCTAGTGGACGAAAATCATTACTGCTGCGAAGAAAGTAGTCTGGGTCATATCTTCACACTCTTGGCATTTTGTGTGTCACGCCCCAAAACCCAGGGGCGCGACTGGCGCTCAACCGAGTAAAGCCGACTGAGCAAGCCTGCTAGGTTTCATTCTACCCAAAATTAGCTTATGAACAATGAGGAGGTGAATTCTATCAATCATATTTTATAAATATTCCATTAAGTTCCATTTTTGTTCTCATTATAAATCTCAATCATGATATCCAGAATATTCCATCTTTGTAGATATGATGAAAAACTTGTTTGCCAAAATACTAATACTTTTAGTTTAATTCCAATACCCGACACCACCCACAACCTGTCTACGGAACCTCTAAATACAACTGAGGAGAATTATGAAAAATGTCGGTGACAAGGCCCCGACTATACCTCAAAATTTAGTATCTTGTACAAAAGAAATACAACAAATACTACACTAGAACCCGGGAGGAAGGGGGGCTCAACAAATACTACACTACACGTGTAGTTTCAGGTATGGGCCTTATGACCCACCCTTCCTCGGTTTTGCTAATGATACTCCCAAAACATTTTTAGTTAGTTTGCACACAAAGGTAACACATATGTAGAAATGTATCCATCTCAGAATCATTCACATTATACAAATATTTATTAGCATTGTCAACCTCTCACAATAGCAATATTTCCTCGGCTCTTTGGGCCTTTTTCAAGTTTCTATTCATGGCACGATGGACGTATTTTGTATTCCATACTTTCCTTTCTTTTAGTTTCAAGGATCACCACTCATATCCAACGTATAAAGTATTTTAGAAATCATATATATAAAGTTACTCAGCAATTGAAACTTTAAGCACAAAAGGTTTCTTCTCAAAGATTAGGGCATACCAACTAGCAATAGAAACACACATCAAAGTCATAATCAAGCAATACTCCAATTATTCTTGAATTACTCTTTCCCAGTTCATTCATTTCATTTCAACACCTTTATAGATTATCAACAACGAAACATACTCAATCAAGTCATTAAGCACACGTAAGAGCAATTAGGAGTATTAAGCATACCGAGTTTTCCTCACCCAAATGGTGTACTACCTTTGCATTAAGAATACGACTCAAATACATACCATTATAATAACAAGCCATACTTTAAATCTCTATCTTTTAAAAATAATCTCATTTGGAATACTCAAGTTTGTAAGTTCATATGGGATGACCCGGAATATAGAAATTAGGAATTTCGAGCCGATTATACTTAAACCTTTGGAAAACATTAGGGATTTTCATCCCTAAGGAGAAAGTTTAGCCAACATACCTGGTTGAGCTTTCCTTAGGTTTCTAAAATACACCAACACATCTAGCAATAGTAATCTATAAGGATATAGCGGGAATTGATTAATAATTAGGAAGATTTCTCATGGTGTGACTCTCTTAGGAATTGCATCAAACACCTAACACGTGAAATGGATTGCAAGGTCCAAAAATGGAAATCCCTTCTCCCCTAAACCAATTTTAACATGGACTACCCAATTTAGTTCATTAATATTACATACTACAACTTAGCATTACATGCATGGCCTATTTCTAACCCCGCAAAATATTTTGAACTCATAATCCCTTATATGAAGTCTTGGAAGTAGAACTTACCCGAATGGAGGACAATCTAGTGGTTATCTTTCTTAATTATTGAAGACTTGAGCAAGATTTGGTGATTGGAAGGCTAGGTTCCCTCTTCCTCTCTCTACATAGCTCTCAACTCTCTCTAAAAATTAGTAGGAAATGACCCCAAATGAAGCCCCTAGGCCTATATATCAAAATGGGGTCGGGTTATAAAAATAAAGAAAAAGCTGCCCCGACACAAGAAATGCGGTCAGGAATGGGACCGTATTCCTGCTATGCGGTCCGCATTCCTGTCGCATAAATGGACCTCAAATGGGCCAAAATGGAAAACGGACGGCCCATGTATGTGACTACTATGCGGTCCGCATACCTGTTATGCGATCGCATAGTGCGTTGCATAACCTTCTCCGCAAAAATAAGGTGCAAGGATACGATAGATATGCGGCTCACACGCTAAGTTTGGAACCCTTACCCTTTCCTGAGTCCTCGATGCGGCGAAAGTGAATTTAGGCATCTTCAAAAGCTTAACCAAAGAGTGGTGCATCGCGGTATACTTTTTTCTTTTCTTCGATGGGTCATGATTCCTAAGTCGGGGTGCCCCCAGAATTTGTATGCAAGATGAGCCTACAGGAGTGCCAATCAACCAAGCCACCAGGTTTGAGAATAAGGTGGGATTCCTGGATCTAGTGGCCGGTGAATCACTGATCAAAGAGCAGATTTTGTTCGAACCTCGAATCCGTACCTGTTCGACAAGACCAGATCCATCAACAAACCTAGGTCCAATATTTGCGTGTACGAGCGGATGACTTCCATTACTAAATGGAAGAACTTTTCAAACTAGTTGATAGTTGTTCCCTGGTTGCACCCCACAATAGGTTCTAATTTACTAAATCACATGTTTCTGTTTTTGGAACATCTCATGTAGAGTTTTTTGGGGGAGAATCACTCGGCGGTCCACATTCCCAAACTGCGATCGCATCTTTAACTGCATAACTGTCCTCAAATTGGACAACACGTTGTCCAGGTATGTGACCATTATGCGGTCCACATACCTGATCTGCGATCGCATAGTGGACCGCAGATCTGCGCAATTCTGGAAAATTTTATCTTTTAGGTCTTGGGGTACTTTTCAATCCTAAAGGTCCGAACATAGGGATCTAACCGAGCATCATTTTTAGTTAAGAAATTTTATGGGTCCTTATATTGTGACAATATAATCAGCAATTTCTCTGACCCTATGCCTGATGACACCCTTCTCCTGGAGTAAGCGCCCGATATGTTGAGACCTCTAAAACCTGGGCGTCTTTATGATTCTGTTCTTGCAACTGTTGCAAGTCTTCCTCCAACTGAGCCATCATTGTATAACATTGTTCCCTTTTCTCCTTGAACCTTTTTGCTTGTTTGGCCATTTCGTTCTCGAGGGTGGCAACCTTTTCTTTCAAACCTGTGACTTCTTGGTCATATTTCCTTTTTAGTTTTTGAACAAACTCTGCTCTTTCCTCTGCACTTCTTGTCAATTTTTCTCAAACTCTGGCCAATTCCTCTTCATCTTTGTCTAGATCATCCCCGTAGTTGCATACTTTCTGCCTCAGACTATTGATAAGTCTTTCATCAGTTCTGCTTCTTTCCGGGTTCTCGGCTGCTATTTTCATTTGTTGGATCTGGGCTCGGAGAGCTTCATTTTCCTTGGTTAGCCTGTTTTTCTCCCCTTCGGATGTGGCGTCTTGTAGAGTGTTTTCAAATTAGATTTCCCTTATTTGGGCTTCCAACTTGCTTATGGTAGCTCGGTAGTTGTTCTCTTTTTCTAACCAAGCCCAGTGCTCTTGTGTTTGCTCAGTGAATTGCTGCACGTGAGGTCTTTTTACGGGTCGTTCTGGCTCTTGATGCTCTCTTCCCCTTTTACCATACCAATAAGTGTAGCCCGACTCCACTTCCCCTCTGGACAAATCTCTTACCCGAGTCTGTGGCTCTAAAAATCTGCACTGATGCCAGATCTGGCGGACCCTGTCCTTTGGAAATGCAGCTCTTGGACATAACTCAATGGCTTGCTGACTTAGATCCTCATCATATGGAACATTCTTCTTCCTTCCCAGTTGTCGTAAGACCCGATGTTGGGCATACGACTGAATATTTCAGAGGCCCATCAACAGAAGGTAACACACCTCGGCCGACATATGGATGACTTCGCCGACAGGGAGCCACCCGAATGTCCACTCGATTTGGTTGGCAGTCAAAGAAATCAAGTGTGTGAACCAGGCTTCGGTGCCCTCTGAAAATTCGTGGCCCTATACTCGAGTCCCATGTTCTTCAATACAATTTAAACCAGTCAAACCGTAGTTCGTGTAGCCCGGGCGATGACCGAGGTGCTCAATCATCCAGATCTGTAGGAGCAGGTTGCACCCCTCGAAGAATTTTCCCCTTGATTGGCAAATAGTAAGGGAACAATAGATTTCGTCTAAGACCATCGGTACAAGAGTGCCGTTAGACTTTTTCATCATGTAATCGGCCATCCCCGCGAGTCCAATATCTATGCATCCGTCGCTCCTTGGGAAAATTAGGGTACCCAAGAACGCAACCACAAAATCCAATCCTCGGCGGGCCTCCCATTTAGTTTGGTTCTTGTAGTGAGTCAAACCAGCATTGTCAACTTCATAACCCCGAGGATCTCCATAACGATTGTATAAGAAGTAAAAGGTGCAGAATCCCTCAGATAGGTGCGGATCTGGGATTTCCCGACTGATGCTCAGAAGGTCTAGGAATTTGTGGGGAGTCACAACCCTGGGAGCTACCGGATAACGGCTCCTGAGATTTCCACTGAGGCCATCATACCCCGCTATTTCTTCCAGCGTGGGTGTCAACTCAAAGTTTGAGAAATGGAATACATTGTGAGCGGGGTCCCAAAATGGTATTAGGGATTCGATGATGTCCAATCTAGGCTTGATTTTTAACAGGCCGGTAACTCCGCCCAAAGCTTTTACCACGAAATTTCTACTGATTTCCCCCAGGCCTCTCCACCACATATGGAGTCCCACGGGAATTTCCTCGACAGCTCTAAAGGGAATGTTTTCAACAGTGCTCATCCTACATATTTATTTAAGTGATTGGTTAAGGATAAAAGCAAAGCCATGAATTATTTTTTGACCAAAGATAGAAAGTGCTATTTTTGCAAAATTTTTGTAACCAATTAGAAATGGACCATCTTTGCAAATACGGCCTTTCAGCACTTCGGGAAGGAAGTTTTAGGGCTGTGCTTGCTAATTGGGTCAAATTTTTTCGAAAAAGACCATAGGCGGCTATACTTGCAAAAAAAAGCATTATGGTGCCCCGTTGGGACATTTTGGCTATTTGGACAAGGATGGCGTCACCTAACTTTATTTATGACTATATTTTGTATTTTGATTTGATTTTTTTTTTTGAAAAATAAGGTTGGACCCAATGAGGGTTGCCTACGTATCCCACACCAGTGAGAATCAAACAATGCGTAGTTCGGGAAATCTTAACACAATTTTGAAAAACATTCATCAGCTTTTTCAACTTGTCCGTACCTCGTTCTAAAATTTGGATGACTCTAACAGAAAAGAAGTCACACGAAGTGCACACTTCCTAGATTATTTAGAAGACTCAGAGAGAAGAAGGGTTTCGGCACAATTTATATGCAGTTCAGATAATATCAAAGCGGAAAAAAGCGGAAATTAGCACATTAGGTTTAAACACGTAAAATTAGATAATGAAAGCCAAAATATAACAGTCATATAAGCTCGAATTCTTGAACCCTGAACCAGAGATTCTGGATTCTTATCCCCAGCAGAGTCGCCAGAGCTGTCACACCTCCTTTTCCACCCCCGGGTAATAGAGGGTAATAAGGGAGTTTTTCCACTTTAAGTGACATTATTCGGATTTTGGGATTTATTTTAGTTTTAGAGTCCCCACCCGGATTTTTGACGATGCTCGGGGACACCGTTTATTTTAAAAATCCCAAACCGAGGAATTTTGACTCTGTTTTAATTTGTCTGCGAACCAGAAATCCGAGTAAGGAACTCTGTTAACTAGGGAGAAGGTGTTAGGCATTCCCGATTTCCGTGATTCTAGCACGGTCGCTTAACTATTAATATTTGGCCTAAATTATTTGGTTATTTACATGTTTTATCCTATTGTGCATTTAGCCTTTTTAACTTTTAGCCGCTTTTAATATTTATGGATTTATTTTGAAACAAGTCACGATGGCGTGCACTTGTTGTTTTTGGACACATTATAACCGCGCCACATGAAATGCACCTGCGATTACAACATGTGATGTTATTATTATTGTATTGAGTTAGAGTCGGGGACATGAGTTGCCACACCCGAGTGTAGATTATATAGTCATGACTATGGTCGTGACGGTTAAAAATGCTTATTTGAAGCAAAACTCGATTATTCTCTAGGTTTTATCATTTTTTTAATCTAAAAGAGGTATTTTTTAGCTTACGAGATATGTATATAAACCACTTTTGATATTTATGGATTTATCTTGGAACAAGTCACGATGGCGTGCACTTATTATTTTTGAACACATCACAACCGCGCCACATGAAATGCACCCGCGATTGCAACATGTGTTTTTATTATTGTTTGGAGTTAGAGTCGGGGGCATGAGTTTCCACACCCGAGTGTAGGTTATATATGGTCATGACTATGGTCGTGACGGTTGGAAATGCTTATTTGAAACAATATTTAATTATTCACTAAGTTTATAAATTTAATCTAAAAGAGGCATCCTTAGCCTATAGGATATGTACAAAGTCATCTAGAATTAAATTTACTATCCTAAAGGATAAGTGTTTGGGATATGGCCATGTTATAGCCCGATTTACCAACTAACCATTAGGCCAAATCCTAGTTTAGGCTATTTTTTGCAAGAAGAATAAGCATCATGACAACATGCTAGAAATGAGAGGTTAAAAAAGCAAAATAAGGCCACTGATTTCAGTTTTGAGTATCAGTCATTAAACAAATGGAACAATCTTATTCAACTAGATATAACATTAAGTTAAAAGGTCTTTGCTGATTTTCAGAATACATGCTATTTAGGCCTCACACAAGTTCATAATAACTAAGCAATTATTTCTGAGTTCGATGGAAAACGTTTCTTGAACAACAGATCTTTACTCATATGTTTAGAAATTCATTAAAGGCACATCAATAGTTTTTAAGGTGAATTAGGGATGCTTAAAAAAACAGGTTTTTCGTAGTAAAACCTAGAACTTAGGACAAGTTAGTTTTAATTCTAAAAAAATCACATAAGTTTCGAAGATACTGAATTTTAATAGTCAAACGCCTAATACACGTAAACACTGTAAAAGGTAATTTAAATTCTGTGAAGAATTATGAAAGACTTGAAGATATTTACATTTGTTCTAAGAGCTAGACTAAACTGACTTCAGATTCAAGCGGAATAATATTGAACTTTGAAGGGCTTCAACATCCCTTAGGCCCAATAGCCTGGGATTCAGGCTAATTCATGCCTTAACAGACTATTTAGTAACCTGGCCCATTTTTAATATACCCAAATCAGCCAAAACAGTACGCTTATTATAGTCCAGTCCCTTATTTACAACTGTTCTGAAAAATAAGTCTAAAAATTACAGTTTTCTACATGAATTAAAAAGTACATATTCCAAAAGGATGAAAAAAGGTAAAAAGAAAAGAACAAAAATGTAGTTGCTGCTTCAGCTTGAATCTTCTATGATTGAACAATTGAGAACCCATTTGTGATCTCCAAACACCCCAAAAGAAAACAGAAAGAACATTTTATGCATTCTTCCTGGAATGAATCTGACCATGAAGAAGGTCAGATTCAACTCCAGTAATGCCGACCTATTAGACATTTAACATTCAGTCCTTTTCATATAGAAGATACTTAACCAAAATTTTAGCAAAAAAAGAACATTCACACATCTTAAACTCAAACAAAAACCAATAGATTTACACGACATAGAACAACTGTTTCAGATTTGAGAATTTTATTTAGTATATGATGTTACATACCTCAAGAAAGGAAAAATAACAGGGAAGAATCTGGACCAAATAAAGGTCTAGATGCTGAAAATGAGGCTTAACAACAACAGATACACAACCACAATCAGCGAGAAAACCACATCAAAGAACCCCAGAAAATGATGATTTTGAATACCAAAGATTGAATAGGACATCAATAAAACCAGGCCCTTGGAGAGAAACTACAGCTACAAGAGTGACCAAATTCAGACTGTTTTTTACACTCAACTGCAATCCGTTTTTTTTTTGTTCAAAGGTGAAGAATCGTTTCTGAATATGTGAAATTCTGTGTATTTCCTCTGAAATTCTATGCGTAGCTCTCATATTTTTCAGTAGTCCAAAAGTGTATTTTTCCAGTGGTAAAAGTGTGTCCAGGTCTGAAATTGGGTGTGTATATAGAGGGTTTTAGGATAGGATATTCTCAGCATATTCCTTATACATTAGGCTGAAAATGGTACAGGTACAACTGTCAAGCCTATCCTTTTGGGACAGCTGCACCCTTCCAGAACATTCCAGCCCTTATCCCCATTTTTGAAATTACCATTTTACTCCGAAAATATCTGATTTCCTGATATTTCCTTATTCTAGAAGGTTCTTGGGTTGTTACACCCAAGATTCCTGTAACGACCCGGTCTGTCGTTATATAGAAACTGTATTTTAATTGTTGTTATTTACTTGTCATTGATTGGTTATTTTGTATTTGATGTATTAGAGTTGATAGGCTTGGAATCGAATGGTTGTAGTGAGAGTTTAGTCAATTAGCCTTTAAAAATAACCTTAAAATGGGAAAAGTAAACTAAGATTTGACTTATTGGTAAATGACTTCGGAATGCGAATTTTATGGCTCGGATGGCTTCGTTAGGTGATTTGGTACTTGGGAGTGTGTCCGGAATAATTTTGTGATGTCCGGTGTAGAATTAGGCTTGAATTGGCAAAAGTTAGTTTTTGACGATTCCAGTCGGCAGTGGAAAATAGGCTATCAGGGTCGGAATGGAATTCCAACAGTTGGAACAAGTTCGTAATGTCATTTCGGATGCGTCTGTAAAATTTCAGGGCAATCGGAGTTGTTTTGAATAGTTTCGGAATCGTTGGTGGATTTTAGAAATTTCAAAGTTCTTAGGCTTGAATCTGATGTGATTTTGGGGTTTTGATGTTATTTTTAGTGTTTTGAGAGTGCAAAATATGTGATGTGTTGGTATAGTTGGTTGGGGTCCCGAGGGGCTCGGGATTGATTCCGGGTGGTCAACGGGCTCATTTGCACTTAGATCAATTGTTGGTTTTCTGGTTTTTGCACTTAACAATTTTCTTCACTGCGATCGCGGGGGAAGTGATGCGATCGCAGTGAGTTATTTTGGGCAGGAACAAGTTACTCTATGCGATCCCGGGGGAGAAGGTGCGATCGCAGAGTAGAAGGAGCTCAAACAGTGCGATCGCGTGGGGGTTAGTGCGATCGCACAAGGTCAGGCGCGTGGGGGTGTGAGAAATGCACTGTGCGATCGTGTGCCTTGGTCTGCGATCGCGGAAGTCAAAGGGAGGAACACTATGCGATCGCGTGGGTTTGACCGCGATCGCGGAGTGTAAAATCACTGGGCATATTAAAATAACCCTTTCGCGACCTAAACATATTTTTACACCATTGTTGTACGGAAAAGAGCTTTTGAGGCGATTTTTGAAGGGGAAAATCCTTGTTCTACATTGAGGTAAGTGTTTTTATCATTAAAACTCAATTATGGCTGATTATAGAACATAAAACCAGTGTAAATTCATGGAAAATCAGTAGAAAAATTGGGTTTTAAGGCTTGAGATTATGAGACCTTTAATGGTCGATTTGAGGGGTCAAACGAACTCCGATTTTGGTGTTCTTTATATGTACGGACTCGTGAGAGGATGAAGAACACTTGTATAAATATTTCTGAGTTTCGGGATGCGGGCCCAGGGGTCGGGTTTTGACCGGTTACGGATGTTTGGGTTAAATTTGATATCCTTCGATTGGAAATTATTCCTTAAGCACATATTGATGATAAAAATCTGAATTCGGTAGATTTGGAGCATCCGGAAGTTGATTCGAAAGGAAAACACATTGCGAAGTAGTTTCGGGCTAGTTTTGAGGTAAGTAATGTCTTTAAATCCTGTCCTGAGGGTATGAAACCCGGGACTATGCACCCTTTCACAGGTTTTGAAATGAAAAGGTTGGAACTTTAGAAATATCTTTCGTATTTAGGTGACTATTGAGTTTCTAAACCGACTTTTAAGCCTATGCTTAATTAGTATTATTTTATTATGATATGATTTGGGCTGTAAACCGTGTTTGGGGCCTAGTGTCGATCTGTTTTTCCCTTGAGGGTTGTGGTTACTATATTTTCCTCACTGATATGCTATGAGTTTTCACTCAGTCTTTTCCTGATAAATTGTTTTGACACTCAGAGTATTTTGATACTATTTATTAAAAAATGAAACACTGTTTTGGGTCGAGAACCCGGTATGTTTATAGCCTAAGGGAAAATTGAGAGTGTCTGACTGAGTGGTGAGGAGGCTTTCAGGCCTCTAGAGTGTGGTGCGGAGGCTTTCAGGCCTCAGGAGAGTGGTGAGGAGGCTTTCAGGCCCTATGTTATTATTGCGCTTGGGCTGTAGGAGCCCTTCCAGAGTCTGTACACACCCTCAGTGAGCACCGGTACCGATTGAGTGATGATGATTGCACGCGGGGCTGATACTGAGTGATGATCGATATTGAGTGATTGAGGGAATGGCTGAGGGAAACTGTCATGAGAAATGATTTTGGCCCGAGGGGCAGATTTGTGATGATTTTACTAAGTTTTCGAACTATGATTTACTTCGTTTCAAACTGGTTTTACTGAGATATACTGGTATTGCACTTGTTTTCAAGGGATTTCTGGAAACTGATTTCGAACTTATTATTTGATGAATACTACATGCTGACTTTGTGTTTTACTGGTTTTGTGGAATTGTGTATCTGTACTGTGTGTTTTATAAGTCTCTGACTGAAATTTATTTTCATTACCTGAGTTGGCTTACTCATAAAGACTCTCTGTGCCTCTGTGCACAGATCCAGGTACTAGCTCGCAGCAGTAGCTGCAGGTTCGATATCAGCATTTGACGGGATTTCGAGGTAGCTGTCCAGCGTCCACAGCTTCTCCACTTCCCTTCCTTATTTAGTTTTAGCATTTGATTAAGAGACATATATTATAGTTTTAGCAGAGTTAGATTTATTTATTCTTAGATGCTCATGACTATTGACTCTAGTTCTTGGGAGGTTTGTTTAGGCTAATATGGGAACGCTAAGACTTAATTATATTATTTGATGCTATGGTTGCATGCTTATTATTGAATTGTGAACTCTTATAATTGAACAAAAGCATAGTAATGTGATGGTAGGCTAGCCTAGTTCCACGATAGGCAACATCACAGCGTGTTAGGATTTAGGGTCGTGATAAGTTGGTATCAGAGCTCTAGGTTGCATAGGACTCAACGGTCATGAGCAGGTTCAGTAGAGTCTTGCGGATTGGTACGGAGACGTCTGTACTTATCTTCGAGAGGCTGCAAAACTTTTAGGGGAAAAATCTCAATTTCTTGAACTCTTTCGTGCCAATCTATTGATTCTTGAAATCTAAACTTACGTTGTTTCAATATTTCACAAATGGTGAAGACACGCAATACCGATCAGGGAGACCAGACACCAGTCAGACCCACAAGGGGTCGAGGCCGTGGTAGAGGTAGGAGACCAACCTATGCAGCAGCCGGGGTAGTACCACATGATCCCCTATCGTTCAGGATCAGGTTCCTGCCGATGGTGCTCCAGCAGGACAGGCTCAGGCATCGGCAGTGCCTATTGTTATTCCGGGTCTTCATGAGACTCTGGCTCAGATATTGACGGTGTGTTCCAAGTTAGCTCAGGCAGTGTCCATGACCACTACTGCCAATGCAGCTCAGGCCGGGTGAGGCAATCAGACTTCAGTTGCCCGGGTATCTGAGCCAGTTGTACGGGGTATTCAGGCACCGGGAGCAGCCCCAGATCAGCCAGTTGCTCCAGTTCAGGATTATGTGGTCCCTGTTATGCTTGAGGATGAGAAGCGTAGGTTGGAGAGATTCAGCAGACTTCAGCCTCCGACCTTTAGCGGTACAGAGGGTGAGGATGCCCAAGGTTTTCTTGATAAATGGCAGAAGATGCTCCGTACATCGGGTATTCTAGAGACCAGCGGGGTTTCATTTGCTACTTATCAGTTTGCGGGTGCTGCTTTACTTGGTGGGAATCATTCGAGAAGCGTAGGCCGGTTGGTTCAGCACCTCTCACCTGGCAGCAGTTCTCCACGATCTTTTTAAAGAAATATGTTCCTCAGTCCCATAGAGAGGAGCATCGTAGACAGTTTGAGTAGCTGCGCCAGGGAGAATTATCAGTCACCCATTATGAGATGAGGTATTCTGAATTGGCCAGACATGCTTCGGAGTTAGTCCCCACTGACAGGGGGCGTATCAGGAGATTTGTGGATGGTCTCTCGTATCAGCTTCGTATTTTGATGACTAGAGAGAGGGTGTCTGGAGCCACGTTTGAGAAGGTTGTCGATATAGCTCGGGACATTGAGTTGGTTCGTAGGCAGAAGCGTGAGGAGAGGGAGGCTAAGAGGCCTCGGGGAGCAGGTAGCTTCAGTAGTGCCCCTTCTAGAGGGCAGTTTTAGCATAGCAGAGGTCGTCCATTTAGACCTCCGAAGCCAGTTCGCCCAACTTACAGTGGTGTATCTTTGGGGCAGAGTCCTCGCAATTCTCATCAGAGACGTTCATCTTTTAGTGCCCTCCCAGCTCAGAGCTCCGCCCGAGCATCATCTTATCAGGTCTCTTCTATGCATGTTTCGTCTGGTGGTTATCAGGGTGACAGAGGTTCTCGTCAGTTTTCATCTCCGACTTCAGGTAGTTGTTATGAGTGTGGAGAGTTCGGACATGGGTGGAGGCGGTGTCCCCATCGTCCTAGTAGTTCATCTCAGTAGAAGGTTCAGCCCTCGGCTTCAGCCCCAGTCACATCACCACCTACCCAAGCAGCCAGGGGTGGTGGTCAGGCAACTAGAGGTCGTCCTAGAGGGGGAGGTCAATCAGGTGGAGGCCAGCCGCGTATTTATGCACTTCCGGCTAGGCCTGATGCTATGGCGTCAGATGCAGTGATTATAGGTACTATTGCAGTTTGTCACAGTGATGGTTTGGCTTTATTTGACCCTGGTTCCACGTACTCTTATGTCTTATCCTATTTTGCTCATTTTCTGAATATGCCCCGTGAGTCTCTAGTTACTTCTGTTCATGTTTCGACTTCGGTGGGTGATATTATTGTTGTGGACCGTGTGTATCGGTCATGTCTTATATCTATTGGGGGTCTGGAGACCCGAGTGGACTTGATGTTACTCAGTATGGTCGATTTTGATGTAATTTTGGGCATGGATTGGTTATCCCCATGTCATGCGATTCTTTATTGTCACGCTAAGATCGGACCTTAGCTATGTCCAAAGTTCCGAGATTTGAGTGGAGGGGGTCTATAGAGCATGTACCTAGTAGAGTGATTTCTTACTTAAAGGCTCAGCGCATGGTTGAGAAATGGTGTGAATCTTATCTTGCATTTGTGAGGGATGTTAGTAATGAGACTCCGTCTGTTGATTCTGTTCCCGTAGTCCGTGATTTTCCGGATGTATTCCCTGCAGACCTGCCAGGCATGCCACCTGACAGGGATATTGATTTTGGTATTGACTTGGTGCCCGACACTCAGCCTATCTCTATTCCACCTTACCGTATGGCACCAGTAGAGTTGAAAGAATTAAGAGCAAATTCAGGAACTCTTAGATAAGGGGTTCATTCGGCCTAGTGTGTCACCTTGGGGTGCGCCGATGTTGTTTGTGAAAAAGAAGGATGGCTCCATGCGTATGTGCATTGATTATAGAAAGCTGAATAAGGTTACGGTGAAGAACCAGTATCCTTTACCTCATATTGATGACTTATTTGATCAGCTCCAGGGAGCTAAGGTGTTCTCCAAGATTGACTTAAGGTCTGGGTATCATCAGCTGAAGATTCAGGATCCTGACATTCCGAAGACTGCTTTCAGGACCAGATACGATCATTATGAGTTTCTGGTTATGTCATTTGGGTTGACCAATGCCCCAGCCGCGTTCATGCAATTAATGAATTGCGTGTTGCAGCCTTACCCTAATTTTTCGTCATTGTGTTCATTGATGACATTCTGGTATATTCTCGTATCCAGGAGGAGCATGCTCAGCATTTGAGGATTGTGTTACAGATATTGAGGGAGGAGAAGCTTTATGCAAAATTCTCCAAGTGTGAGTTTTGGCTTGGTTCAGTAGCTTTCTTGGGGCACGTGGTGTCTAGTGAGGGTATTCAGGTTGATCCGAAGAAGATTGAGGCGGTGCAGAGTTGGCCTAGACCGTCTTCAGCTACAGCAATTTGGAGTTTCCTTGGTTTGGCGGGTTACTACTGTCGCTTTGTGGGAGGATTCTCTTCTATTGCTTCACCTCTGACCAGATTGACACCGAAGGGTGTTCTATTCAGATGGTCCGATGAATGTGAGGAGAGCTTTCAGAAGCTCAAGTCAGCATTGACTACAGCTCCGGTGTTGGTTTTGCCTACTGGTTCGGGTTCTTACACGGTTTATTGTGATGCTTCTAGAGTTGGCTTGGGAGCGGTGTTGATGCAGGACGGTAGGGTGATTGCCTACGCGTTGAGACAGTTGAAGGTGCACGAGAAGAATTATCCAGTGCACGATCTTGAGTTAGCTGCCATCGTTCATGCCTTAATGATTTGGCCACATTATTTGTATGGGGTACAGTGTGAGATTTTCATCGATCATCGTAGTTTGCAGTATCTGCTGAGGCAGAAGGACTTAAATTTGCGGCAGAGGATATGATTGGAGCTTCTCAAGGATTATGACTTGACTATTTTATATCATCCGGGGAAGGCCAATGTGGTGGCCGATGCCTTGAGTCGCAGAGCTGAGAATTTGGGGAGTCTAGCTTACCCTGCAGCAGCATAGCGACCTTAAGCCCTTGATGTTCAGGCTTTAGCAGGTCAGTTAGTGAGGTTGGATTTGTCAGACCCTCCACGCGTGGTAGCTAGCATGACTTCTTGGTCTTCTTTAGTTGATCAGATTAAGGCAAGACAGTATGATGACCAGCACTTATTAGTTCTTCAGGATAGGGTTCGTAGAGGTGATGCCAGAGATGTGACTATTGGTGATGATGGGGTTATGAGGATGCATGGCCGTATTTGCGTGCCCAATGTAGATGGTATTCGGGAGTTGATATTAGTAGAGGCTCACATCTCGCGGTATTCTATTCATTCAGGTGCCGCGAAGATGTATCAGGATCTGAGACAGCAGTATTAGTGGAGGAGGATGAAGAGAGATATTGTTGAGTATGTAGCATGGTGTCTCAACTGCCAGCAGGTCAAGTATGAGCACCAGAGACATGGTAGTTTCCTTCAGAGGTTAGATATTCTGGAGTGGAAGTGGGAACAGATTACTATGAACTTTGTAGTTGGGCTTCCACGGAC
This sequence comes from Nicotiana undulata, assembly GCA_005239495.1. Taxonomy (NCBI): domain Eukaryota; kingdom Viridiplantae; phylum Streptophyta; class Magnoliopsida; order Solanales; family Solanaceae; genus Nicotiana; species Nicotiana undulata. The sequence goes on from ML280875.1 coordinate 34,573, forward strand.
TTCGAAGGGTTTTGATGTTATTTGGGTCATTGTAGATAGATTGACCAAGTCCGCACATTTCATTCCTGTAAGTACTACTTACACTTCAGAGTGGTTAGCTGGTATCTATATTAAGGAGATTGTCCGGTTGCATGGAGTTTCGGTTTCTATTATTTCTGACAAAGGTACACAGTTCACATCTCAGTTTTGGAGAGATGTACAGAGAGGTATGGGTACTGATGTAGAGTTGAGCACTGCATTTAATCCGCAGACCGACGGGCGGTCGGAACGGATGATTCAGATTTTGGAGGACATGTTACTGGCTTGTGTGATTGATTTTGGTAGTTCATGGGATCAGTTTCTGCCACTGGCGGAGTTTGCATATAATAACAGCTACCAGTACACTATTCAGATGGCCCCGTATGAGGATTTGTATGGTAGGAGGTGTAGATCTCCGGTTGGTTGGTTCGAGCCTGGTGAGGCTAAGTTATTGGGAACAAAATTGATTCAGGATGCGTTGGAGAAGGTGAAGTTGATTTAGGAGCGGCTTCGCACAACGCAGTCTCAGCAGAAGAGTTATGCAGACCGGAAGGTTCGGGATGTGTCATTTATGGAAGGTGATAAGGTACTGCTGAAGGTTTCACCCTTGAAGGGTGTTATGAGGTTCGGAAAGAGAGGAAAGCTGAGTCCACGGTTTATTGGTCCTTTTGAGGTGCTTCAGAAGGTTGGAGAGGTGGCTTATAGACTTGCTTTGCCACCCAGGCTGTCGAGTGTTCATCCGGTCTTTCATGTGTCGATGCTTAGGAAATATGTTGGTGACCCGTCTCATGTGTTAGACTTCAGCACAGTTCAGCTCGAGGGTGATATGTCATATGAGGTTGAGCCAGTAGCTATTTTAGCTCGCGAGGTCAGAAAGTTGAGGTCTAAGGATATATCATCAGTGAAGATGTAGTGGAGAGGTCAGCTAGTGGAGGAGGCTACTTGGGAGACCAAGCAGGAGATGCAGAGCAAATGTCCACACTTGTTTGAGACTCCAGGTATGTTTCTAGACTCGTTCGAAGACGACGTTTGTTTAAGAGGGAGAGAATGTAATGACCCGATCTATCATTATATAAAACCTGCATTTTAATTGTTGTTATTGACTTGTCATGGATTGGTTATTCTGTATTTGATGTATTAGAGTTGATAGGCTTGAAATCGAATGGTTGTAGTGAGAGTTCAGTCAATTAGCCTTTAAAAATAGCCTTAAAATGGGAAAAGTCAACTAAGATTTGACTTATTGGTAAACGACCTTGGAATGTGCATTTTATGGCTCGGATAGCTTCATTAGGTAATTTGGGACTTGGGAGTGTGTCCGGAATAATTTTGTGATGTCCGGTGTAGAATTAGGCTTGAATTGGCGAAAGTTAGTTTTTTGGCGATTCCGGTCGACAGTGGAAAATAGGCTATCGGGGTCGGAATGGAATTCCGACAGTTGGAACAAGTTTTTAATTTCATTTGGATGTGTCTGCAAACTTTCAGGTCAATCGGAGTTGTTTTGAATAGTTTCGGCATCGTTGGTGGATTTTAGAAATTTCAAAGTTCTTAGGCTTGAATCCGATGTGATTTTGGAGTTTTGATGTTATTTTTTGTGTTTTGAGAGTGCAACTAAGTTTGAATGATCATATGTGATGTGTTGGTATAGTTGGTTGGGATCCCGAGGGGCTCGCGATTGATTCCGGGTGGTCAACGGACTCATTTGGACTTAGATCAATTGTTGGTTTTCTAGTTTTTGCACACAACAATTTTCTTCACTGCGATCGCGGGGAGTTATTTTGGTCAGGCACAAATTACTCTGTGCGATCACGGGGGGAGAAGGTGCGACCGCAGAGTAGAAGGAGCCCAAACAGTGCGATCGCGTGGGGGTTAGTGCGATCGCACAGGGTCAGGCGCGTGGGGTTGTGAGAAATGCACTGTGCGATCGCGTCGTCTGCGATCGCTGAGGTCAAAGGGAGGAACACTGTGCGATCGTGTCGGTTTTACCGCGATCGCGGAGAGTAAAATCACTGCGCATATTTAAATAACCCTTCCGCGACCTAAACATATTTTTACACCATTTTTGCACAGAAAAGAGCTTCTGAGACGACTTTTGAAGGGGAAATTCCTTGTTCTTCATAGAGGTAAGTGTTTTGATCATTAAAACTCGATTATGGATGATTAAAGAACATAAAACCAGTGTGAATTCATGAAAAATCAGTAGAAATTTTGGGTTTTAGGGCTTGAGATTATGAGACCTTTAAGGGTCGATTTGAGGGGTCAAACGAACTCCGATTTTGGTGTTCTTTATATGTACGAACTCATGAGAGAACGAAGAACACTTTTGTATAAAATTTCTGAGTTTCGGAACGCGGGCCTGGGGGTCGGGTTTTGACCGGTTACGGATTTTTGGGTTAAATTTGATATCTTTCGAATGGAAATTGTTCCTTAAGCACATATTGATGATAAAAATCTGAACTTGGTAGATTTGGAGCATCCGGAAGTTGATTTGAAAGGCAAACGCATTACGAAGTAGTTTCGGGCTAGTTTTGAGGTAAGTAATGTCTTTAAATCCATTTATGAGGGTATGAAACCCCAGACTATGCACCCTTTCACAGGTTTTGAAATGAAAAGGTTGGAACTTTGGAAATATCTTTCGTATTTAGGCGACTATTGAGTTGCTAAACTAACTTTTAAGCCTATGCTTAATTAGTATTATTTTATTATGATATGATTTGGGCTGTAACCCGTGTTTGGGGCCTAGTGCCGATCTGTTTTCCCCTTGAGGGTTGTGTTTACTATATTTTCCTCACTGATATGCTATGATTTTTCACTCAGTCTTTTCCTGATAAACTGTTTTGACACTCAGAGTATTTTGATACTATCTATTACAAAATGAAACACTGTTTTGGGTCGAGAACCCGGTATGTTTATAGCCTAAGGGAAAATTGAGAGTGTCTGACTGAGTGGTGAGGAGGCTTTCAGGCCTCAGGAGTGTGGTGAGGAGGCTTTCAGGCCTCAGGAG
>ML280876.1:1060-20186 GCA_005239495.1 Nicotiana undulata
AACAACAAGACGCATGAATCCTCCGAATTACTTTCGATGGATCGCAACTAGCCAAAAACACATAATTATATCAATTTAGGAGGAATCGAGGAGGATTTATCAAAGATTTCCCTTAAAACACATTCTTGACGTACTTGGAATATTCAACTCCGAGCCTCGGCGTCTGGAAAATTACGATTCTTGAAGAAATGCGCTATACGTCACCTAAGAATCAAGATTAACTAAATTAATCATCCTATAATAGCCCAAAAATCAGAAATTCAATTTTTCTCAGAACCCCCTATTTTTCCCAACATTCCTTATGAATTCCCATGGATTATGGAAGTGGAATTCTTCAAGAATGGAAGTAATAAACATGCGGGAAGCCAAAGAATTACTTACCTGAGTAAATCACTCGCTAACACTGTTCTAGAGCTCCTAGGGGTCTCAACAATGGAGGAAAATCGAGTTTGGGAAGAAAATAACGAAATCTTTTATAGGACTGCCCAACAGTTTTCGCCCCTGCGACCCTTGGATCGCAAGTGCGGACTCGCACCTGCGGAAAAAGGGTCGCACCTGCGATTTGGCCTGGGCCCTGGGGAGGTCACGCCTGCGGACTTTTGTCCGCTCTTGCGGAGCCGCGCCAGCGAGAGGAAGGTCGCTCCTGCGACAAAGGCCTTGGCCCTGGGGAGGTCGCGCCTGCAGAGCCGCTCCTGCGGCTGGAGCCGCGCCTGTAATTAATTTTCCGCTGGTGCGAGCCTCGCGCCTGCAGCTCATGGACCGCAAGTGCGGTCACACCAGAAAATTCCCACCAGCTATGAAATTGCTGGTTTTTTACCCCGCTTGGGGTCCGGGAGACCCCTGGGCCCACCCGAGCCCTCGACAAATTACACCAACCAATCCCAAATCATATGACGGACTCACTCGAGCTCCCAGAACACTAAAAACATCATCCAAACTATAAATCACTCTCCAAAACCCCTTAGTTTCAAACTTAAGATTTCAAGAAAATTCAAATGGCTCACCAATACGCCGAACATGTCTATACTGCTCGGAATGACCCCAAATTTTGCTGACAAGTCATAAATGACTATACGGAACTATTGCCAGTTCCGGAATTCCATTCGGACCATGATATCATGAGGTCCAATTCCAGGCTGAATTCTAAATCTTATGAAATCCTGAATTCCAATTCAGGTGCCGAAATACTCCCGGGTCATCAGAAACCCGAGGCGAACACACTCCCAAGTCTGAAATCATCATCCGGAGCTGCTGGAGCTATCAGAACTCGATTCTGAGGTTGTTTGCTCAAAATTCTGCTCGGAACCAAAATTAGCCAAATAGGCTAGCCTTCAGGAACCAAGTGTTCCTGAACTGGCCAAATCACTTCTGAATCTCGAACTACCTGCCCACNTTAGCCAAATAGGCTAGCCTTCAGGAACCAAGTGTTCCTGAACTGGCCAACACACTTCTGAATCTCGAATTACCTTCCCACACAAGTCATAAGGCACGAGTAGCCACTATGGAAAGAATCATTTAAGGGAACGGAGTCCCAACACACAAAATGACCGGCTTGGTCGTTACAGATTGATTAAAGTATCTTCTGATTTTTACCCTAATAATGTTGTATTAGGGTTACGACTTGGTTCTGTTTGCTTACACTCTGCTTATATGTTTATTCGTGTTTTGAATCCCTAATTTCCTGTGATTGATTTCCTCTTATTGATTTCTTGTGATAATCTTTACACTATTAACTATTTCTCTTGCTTTATTTCATGGCTGATTTTACCGTTTGACTACTACTCTAANAACTCCTTAATTAAAGGAATCTTCTGATTCTTACTATTTATTGATTCTAAGTTGTTATAATTACCAAGTTATATTAATCCTTCCCTTATTTAACATGTACTAATTCTCTTTGACTTATATGTTATTGATTCTTACTATTTTTTGAATGAAAATCCCGGACTTAAGGGAGAACTTGCCTTGCTTTCTTGCCTGATTGATTTTGAAATTCCTTGATTATTACTAAACTTGATTTTTACCTTATTTTACTACATTGGTTTGCCAACTATAAATACCCTGCTCTTTCATTAGAACAGACATCAGTGAACACTCTCAATACTATTCTCTCTTGTGCTCTTTCTCTCTTTCTCTCATTGCTATATTGCTGCTCTCTGCTCTTGTCCATTAGTAGCCGGCTGTAATCCAAGACTACTATTGTGCTTATTCTTTGCTCTTGCATTCCTGTTGTACTCTTTTATCATCTGTTATGTCCTGACTTAACTTCAAAAGTCTCCAAACCAATGTGGTTATTACTATGTCAGTATGTTATATTCCTAGTTGTTTTCTACCTATGCTTCTACTGTTTTACCTGCAATTGATGCCCTATATTTTCCTGTTGATACTTGCCATGCTCACCTCTTTACCTGTTTATGATTAAGTAAGTACTTTTTATGAGCTTTACTTATTCTTGTATACATTTGTTAGTCCATCTCTATTCTTGTATCATGTACTCCCCTGGTCCCCTGAACTTCTTATCTGTTAATGCTTGACTTACAGGCTTACATGACTATTATTTGCCTAAATCTAACATGTTATACATGTATTCTGCTACTATCTGATATTATGTCTAAACTTGATCATTTCTTGGTCCCCTGAATCTTCGTGATTTCGTGTATTCATGCCTAGTAAGTCTCTGTATCTCTTTGGTATTATGTGATCTATTTGCCCCCTCTACCCCATAGTCCCTGTGTGCAACTCTATATTGTTGAACCTTTGTCTAAGGTTTCTGATTGTCTTTAAGTTAGTCTTTTGAAAAACAAATCTCCAGTTTTGAAAACTCTTTTCTTAAACTACTCCTTCCTGCACTTCACACTACTCTTAGAAATTAAGTCCTACCCCATTCGTGTGAGCATTGCCTTGAGTACCTTTGAGTACTCATTGAACTTTGACACACAAGGCTGGTAATTCCACACTGCACCTTGTTCAAATTTTGGCAACTTGCTTGGGTGCTGGTATTGGCCAGGGACCCAATGAGGGCCCTAGGGAGCTTTGCCGCACCAGGCCATGAAGGCTGGGAGATTAGGCCTTATTGAAGGCTCCCTATAGAATAACTTCTTATTTTCCTTTTTCATTACTGTAATTCATTTGTTATTGGTTTCTAATAATTTGTAAACGAATGATTGGGGCTGGATAGTGAATATGGGGGGGGTTATGCATGCTTAGTTTAGTCGTGGGTATACAACATGCTTATAGGCTTTTATTTTACCTACTTGTGCAATAGATAACCTGCCTAGGACATGCATCTCATTAGAAATCCTGCCTTAGGTTCTTCAATTTTCAGCATGTCTATTATATTTATCTCGTAAACCATGATCACAATAATAATCATAACCAGCAAATAAACTGTTATAAAATATTACCACTTCATTCTTCATGTTTATGGCATCTAGAATCCATGTTTTAGGGGGTACTCCTGTGTGCATTAGATATCTTGTCCTTAGGACCTTCTTATTTGTTTGAATTACAGTTGTTGAACGCCTAATTAGCATGTTAATCTAATAGTCCCGTAAAAATATGGTTAATCTACTTGAAATAATTTCCTGCAAACATGTATCTGTTAAAATCAAAATCCAAATATGCATGTTCACCCTTTAATAATAAGTAGGCAATGTATACGACGCCTAGGCAAACCTTAGGCCTAACATGTATAAAATCAAATCGATTGTGCTTTGTTTGCTATCGTTAAAACCGATCAGTCCCCTTTAAACATTTTGAACCCTGCTGCTTCCATTCTTGTTTTACCTCACTAAAGTTCACTTTGCTTTTATTAAAACTCCTGCTCTATTTTAAAACAGTCTCGAAGGTGTGCATCTATTTCCTTTTACTGATTTTTATTGGTTCCTGTTCTATTATGTTTTCAAACTACTGGGTTTTCAAAGATACCTCACTCTGCTCAAAATCGTGCCATTTCGAATCCTTGCTCTGTATTTCTTTAAAGTTACTATATTTTGATACCATCTTACTATTTCTTTTACTACAGTTCTCTGTAAACTGATAACTATTACTCTATGTTAAGCTACTGTATTTTAATCACTTATCTTTTAAAATCACTATATTACTTCAAACCCATGCTTTAATGATTTTCTTCTATGTTTTCTGAAAGCTTTAAATCACTGTGTACTTCTAAATCTTACCGCTACCTTTAACTACTGTATTTTTGAAAATCAACTATCCTTCAAGTCACTCAGTCCTAATTGAATCTTCTGCTTTCATTAAGTTTCCAAAATAGATCTTTTGCAACTCACTGTTTTACTTAAAACTCCTGTTTTAAACTCCCATCTTTGAGACCTTAAGTGTGTTTGAGACGTGCTACTTATATGTCTACTTGTGGAGGGATCTGTGAGCCTTTATTTGCCTCTATGTGTTCCTTATATATGCAGTCCTATTTGTTATGTATGTCGTCTAGTGTTTTGTCCTTTAAACCTAAGGGTTCATCCTAGTACTCACATTGTAGGATTAGTAGTCCTAAATACCCTCTAGGACTTATAGGATGGGACGTGTAATGGCACGCAATAAGCACTTGTGACCAACACGCGCGTTTTAAATAACCCTTACGGGGTGGGAAGGGTAGAATACGGATATGATGACGGTGCGCTAATACTACGTGTAGCCGCCTCTTTGAGGAAGTGACATACCGGGTATTGCATTGATGTGATCCGTATTACTTTAAACCTAGGATAATTTTTTCGAATATTTTGCAATGTTTTCAAAACCTTTAATAAAATGTATGCTTGTGTGAAATCCCCTCTCATTTGAGCCCTTACTTGCTATTTGTTTGTTCGTCCAAATTCACAAAAAAATTTGGCTGGGACCCACAGTTGTGGATCTTGAGGGGTGACTAACACCTTACCCGTTCTCTGGTAATGCAAACTAGTCCATGAGTTATCAACTCTAGGTGCCCTAATGCACCATAAAAAATCGTTAGGTGACGACTCTTCCTTTTCCTTTAAGGAGTTGTCCATAATGTCCTAAACCCGATCTCTCCGTACCTAACCCGTGTGATAGAAAAAGGGGGCGCGACAATATATATGACTGTGATAAGGGTGGATAGGAGGAATAAATATATATGACTGTGATAAGGGCGGACAGGAGAAATAAATATATATTTGACTGTGATAAGGGTGGACAAGAGAAATAAACATATATGATTGTGATAAGGGTGGATAGGCGAAAGAAATATATATGACTGTGATAAGGGTGGACAGGAGAAATAAATATATATGATTGTGATAAGGGTGGACCGGAGAAATAAATATATATGATTGTGATAATGGTGGATAGAAGAAATAAATATATATATATATATATATATGACTGCGATAAGGGTGGACAGAGAGAATATAAATATATGATAGTGATAAGGGAGGATATTTACATTTATATTTTAATGATTTTTTTTCAAGAAAAAGAGAATCAAAGTTTTGAAAAGCTAAATGACTATTTTTACTGTTTTGTTTTTAGGAAGACAAAGATTTGAAACTTTCTATTTTATAGTACTATTTTCATATTTTGGTGCTACTTTTATTCAAAGATAAAGCTTGAAGAACTTGGAAATTTTGAGGATTTGGTTATAGTTGAGGCCTGAAAGAGGCGGTTGTGTTATTTTATTATTGATGCAGTATTTGAATTGATGTGTTTAGATTTCCTTCTTGTTTTATAATTATTGTCTCAGATATATTTTCTTGTTCGTGCAGAATTATTTTATTGTGTTATCGTACATATATTAATATCACAGGTTTATCGTTAAAGCTCCGCCTTAGCCTCGTCACTACTTCGCCGAGGTTAGGCTCGGCACTTACTCAGTACATGGGGTCGGTTGTACTGATACTACACTCTGCACTCTTTTTTGCAGATCCAGGTACCAACCATCAATAGAGATATTTAGAGCGACTATTCATTCGTTCGGAGACACGAGGTATATCTGCCGGCGTCCACAGATCCCGAGAGTCCTCTCATATTTAATATACGTTGTTTCATTTTATTCGCAACAATTACATTACTTTTTTTTCAGCCCATTATTTGTAGTATTCTTTAGTAGTTCGTGGATTGTGACACCAGACCCTGGGGTAGTTTAGAGTTGTTCACATAATTAGTTCGTGGTTCGTTTTACTTAATTGGTCATTGTTATCATTTTATTTTATTTTTGTTGGGAATTATTTTATTAGGCCCATTTGAAATTTATTTATTTATGCTCAAGTAATTAATCAAGGAAATTAGTTAATCGACTTCTAGCATTGGCTTGCCTAGCAAGTGTGGTGTTAGGCGCCATCACGATCCCTAAGGTTGGGAATTTTGGTCGTGACAAGTTGGTATCAGAGCACTAGGTTTACTTAGGTCTCACAATCTACGAACAAGCTTGGTAGATTCTAAAGGATCGGTACGGAGACGTCTGTACTTATCTCTCAGAGGCTATGAAGTTAGGAACAATCTCACTTCTATTCTACTCCATCGTGCAAATTTATTCTACCATTGATGATTGAACTTGCCTATTCTTGTCCTCTCACAAATATTGACAACACGCAAAGCCTCTACGACCGGACAAGAGATGAATCCCTAATGACAGGTAGTAGGGATCGCTCGCCGGTTAGAGAGCATGTGGGATCGGGAGAGAGAGGACAGACGAATCAGGGAGAAAGTTCAGGGAGGCGAGGAGGCCTCGTAGAGCAGAGTGATCTACTGTTCCTTATTATGGAACCAAGGTACGTCATGGTAGAGAATTTTGGGGTCGACCAGTTTAGTTTGCATTACCAGCTTCGCATGGGGGCTTTTCTAGTACTCATGGGTCTCAGAGGATCCGTATTGTGTGTTTTCCACAGCCGCATCGGCAGAGAGATTGTTTTCAGTGTGGAGATGTTAGCCACAGGGTGAGAGATTTCTCCAGGGTTCAGGTTAGTGCGCTATAGCAGGGTATTCAGATGAGTGGAGGGCGCCCAAGAGAGGGAGGCCCGACCCGTTGATGTGTTTCATATAGCAGGCTAGAGACCGTTGTGCCAGGTATTATCACACATGTATGTTTTGATATGTTACAGTGGGGCACCAATCGTACTACATTATAGTTCCGCTAGTCGGGACAAGTTCCCTTATTTGTTGCTTCATTCATGAGTGAGTTTCATGTTTTGCACTCCATTTTGTGTTTGCTCCTGTTGGGAGATTCTATGAGTGGTAGCCCGTGTCTATCGTTGTTTTATTCATTCTTTATAGCGGTAGAGTGAGTCCTTGTTGTTCTTCGTGGTAAGCTTTACGTGATTTTCCTAAGTATTTTGTTTACGAGTTGTGATTTGATACTCCATCGAGATGCGAGTCCAGTGAGCATTATGATTTTTATCAGCTGAGATGAATTAGTGGAGGAGTTTCAATTGGCATGATAGGTTTTCGATATGTGATTTAGAGTTGAGGCTGAGGTCCTCGTGATAATTGTTATTCGATATGTTCAGATCGGGCTGAGTACCGCGGTGGAAATTTTATCAGTATGGAATCCTTGTGATTTGTTCATATGATTAGCTTCTTCCTTGTTATATTGCTTTTGGTAAGTCAATATTGATAGAGAGTTATGCCTATGGGCCTGTTTGATAGTCCTTTATATGTCTCTCTTTTCATATTCATTCATTTTCGTTATGTGCCTCTATAGTATTGGCTTGCCGGATGTGTGCCAGGTGGTGTTAGCTATGGCTTGGTGATTCGGGTGCCTAATAATTAGGTCTTCGTGTTTATTGCATCTTTATCAGTATCATGGGGTCTGGAAACAGAGTTCTTCCATATGTGGGGCCAATTGCCAATGTTGAGTTGATTTCGGGCAGTTATTGTGATCAAAAGTGCTATTTGAGCCTATTTGTGATGAGCTATATTGTGTGGTCGTTCCCTATGGGTGTAGACCTGTGTTTATGAACCTGGTTGAGGCTAATGCCGGATATGGATTTAGAATGGGTCTTTTGAGAAATGAGTAGAAGGTGAGAAAGTGAGGTATGAGGCTTATCGGTGGTAATGTTAAGGCTATATTGAAGTTAATTGTTTCATCAGGCTTATGTGAGTTAGGGTGACGTGGGATCACCCGTGGGTATGTGTTAGAAGTGTACGATCAGTGATTGGATGAGTTCAAGGTAAATCTTGGCACGTCGAGGACGAACGTTTGTTTTAAGAGGGGGAGAATGTAATGACCCGACCGATCGTTTTGGAAATTTAAGCTTTGTTCGGTGGTATAAGACCATAATTAGCTCCTCATTATGTATATAGACCGGCGTTCGTGGTTAGATTCAGTAACCGATAATCCGGAGTCGAATTAGGGGAGAATTTTCAAATTTTGAAGCTTAAATGAAGAAAGTTGACCGGAGGTTTGACTTTTGAGTGAACGGCCTCGGAATGAGTTTTGGTTAATGTCAACAGCTTTGTACGATGATTTTGGACTTAGGCGCGCATACGGAATTGGATTTGGAGGTCCGTAGAGTGAATTGAGGTAAATTGGCGAAAGTTAGAATTTCCGCGATTTCGGCCGATAGGTAAAAATCTATAGGTCCGTTGTGCTATTTGGGACTTGTCTGCAAAATTTTGCGTCGTTCCGGGTCGATTTGATATGTTTCCGCACTAGTTTGGATATTTGAAGTTTTGAAAATTCCTAAGTTTGAATTTTGGTTTGATTCATCGTTTTAGTGTTATTTTACGTGTTTTAAAACCTTGAGCGAGTCCGTGTTAGGTTATATGACTTTTGTGTGTGTTTGGAAAGGGTCCCGGGAGCCGCGGGTGTGTTGCGGATAGGTTTCGGGTCAATATTTCCTTATTTCCCACTTCTGGTTTCTGGTTTCCTTCTATGCAATTGCATAGATGAAGCCGCGATCGCATAGCACTATTGTGGCCCGTCCAGTTTTCGTTCAGCGCGATCGCATAAAAGCATTCGCGATTGCAGAAGTTTTTCCTCTTCATCGCGATTGCATCGCCTCTATCGCATTCGCGTAGTAGAAAGTAGGGGTTGGGGGCTGTTGGTTATTTCTTATTCGCGTTCGCATCAGTGACGCTGCGTTCGCATAGTTCCTTGTTCTCGTTCTTCGTGTTCACATTCAAATTGCCGCGAACGCATAGTACAAATAGGCCAACAGTAATTTCCTTATCCGCGATCGCAGTTTCCACTTCGCGATTGCATAGAAGGTTTTGGTCCCCTTTCCTCTTCGCGATCGCATCAACATGTCCGCGATCGCGATGCTTTAAACACCTGGGCAGAATATAGGTTTCCAAAATCGGGGGTTTCACCATTTTTAACAAATTTTGAGTTCTAGAGCTCGGTTTTGAGCGATTCTTTGAGGGTTTTTCACAGAAATCGAATGGGTAAGTGTTCTTCCACTAGATTTGATTATATTTCATGAATTAGTTCTTGTTGTTTTTTTATCATTTAATTTGTGTATGGGTTGCGGGAATTGTTGGTTTTAAAAGAAAATTTCAAAAATGAAAAATCATGATTTGAAAGGCCAAATGATATCGGAACTTGATAAATTTAGTATGGGTGAACTCGTATCGGAATTGGTAATCGGATTTTTGTAATACTTGTCGGCTTCCGAGGTGCGGGCCCGGGGGTCAACTTTTTGGTCGATTTTTATAAATTTGTAAAGATTGAAGCTTTATTATTCGGAATAGTTCCTTATGCAATTTATGTGTGTTTTAAAGTTGTTTTGGTTGATTTTGAGCCATTTGGAGGTCTTTACGCCCGAGAAGGCTATTTTGAGTACTGGTTGTCGTCTTTGAGGTAAGTATCTTGCCTAACCTTGTGTGAGGGAACTACCCCTTAGGATTTGAGTCTTCTATGTTGATTGTAGCCCGTGTACGCGAGGTGACGAGTGCGTACTCAGACTTATTTAGGTTGACCTTTTAGGATTCTTAGGTTCCTATATTTCCTGCGTATGAAGTGGTAATAGTTATTGTCACGACCCAAATCCTAACTCAGGTCGCCATGGCGCCCAACAGCGGGGATTATAGCATGATATAACAGTAAATTCGCGTAGATACAGGACCAAGACAATGCACATATATAAATATATAGCCCAAACCCAAAACATATACTACGTGTGTGCCAGGAACTAGTGTCACGAGTGTCACGGGCAACTAACTGAATACACAGACATAATATATATATATATATATATATATATATATATATACAGATCCACAGTCTGAATGAAATAGACAGGGAAGATGACAAAAGAAACTCCAGGGTGCTACCAGGAAGTCGCCAGGAAAAGCAGCCCACCGTGAAGTATAACCACACGATCAATATCTAGCACCGGCCTGATAATCAGACGTACCAGCCTCCGGACCTGTACATGCAAGTACAGAAAAGAAGAAGTGCAGCATGAGTACATAAATAAATATGTACCCAGTGAGTATCCTGTCTAATCTCGAAAAAGTAGTGACGAGAGGTCGACTCGATACCCACTAAGGTCCAACAAAGATAATAATAGACAAGATATAAGGAAAACTGTAGGCATGTAAGACAGATAAACATCAAAATGTATCAATATCAGGTATCCAAATAACAGTTGAAGTTAAACGACAAATAGGAACATCGGGATGAAATAACCTCAAGCAAGTCTTATATCCGCCGTGGCGTACGGCGCGATCCCATAATGTAATCACTCTCATCACTCCGCCGTGGCGTACGGCCTGATCCCATAATGTAATCACTCTCATCACTCTGTCGTGGCGTACGGCCCGATCCCATAATGTAATCACTCCGCCGTGGCGTACGGCCCGATCCCATGATGTAATCAGGTACAATTGAAACGAGTCAAGTATTACAATCCTTCATATGAAACATTACATGATAATCACAACAAGAGTACAAACACATTTACATCACGACCAAGGGGGAGGAAGGGACGAGGAACATGTTGTGGCCTAACTACCCGGACAAATCAATAATAGCCACTACGTATGGACTCTCATCACTTGGTGCGTACGTAGCCCCCAAACAAGTACACATAGCATTTACAGTTACCTAGGGGGACAATTCCCTCTTACAAGGTTAGAAAGGAGACTCACCTCGTGACGATATCACCCATCGGATCAAGGATGCGCCCGAATCTCTGAAATTTACCCTCGACGGCTCGCAACTAGCCAAACATAGCGTAATTGAATCAATTTTATACCAAAAGAAGAGGAATTAACCAATAAACCTAAAATTAGGCATTCTTGAAGAAATTCGGAATTTCGACCCCGGGCCCACACGTTCGGATTTCAAAAATTCTTGAAGGAATCAATTGTCCGAAGCCTAAGGATCATAATTAAGCAAGTTTTACTAGGATTCATGGCTTAAAATAGATAATTCACTAATTTCCCAAAATCCCTAAGTTACTACCCAACTCCATAAATTTTTGGGATAATTTAGGAGAAGATTCAACTAGGAATTGATAATAAAACTTAAGAAATCATGGAATTTACTTACCCCAATAGTAGTGGTGAAAGGTCCCTTCAAAAGCTCTCTAAAAGCTTGAGGAGGAAGATGAGAATGGGGGAATTAGGCTAAGTCCCGTATTTAAATGAGACTGCCCAGTTAAAGCTTCACTGCGATCGCGACCAGAGGCCTGCGATCGCGAAAGCCAATTGGCCAAACCTCTACGATCGCGGCTGAGGTCCTGCGATCGCGAAGAACAATGTACCCGGCCCCAGAGGTGACTCTATGCGATCGCGAAGATGGGTTGCGATCGCGAAAGTGTGGAACCCAGCCTTCTGCGATCGCGAAGACAAGAGTGTGATCGCGAAGGCCCAAGACTCGACCCTCCACGATCGCAAAGGGAAGTTGCGATCGCAGAGAACAATCAAAAGCCCAGCAAATTCCTTCTCCGCGATCGCAACCCTCCTTCTGCGATCGCAGAGAAGGAAACCAGACAACAAAATTTCTGGTTTTTCTAACTTAGCTCCCGGGGGTCTAAAACACACTCGAGCTCCTCGGGATCCCGTCCAAAAGCACCGGCAAGTCTGTATTCATGATACATACTCGCTCGAACTTCCAAAACATGAAAAACAACAACGAAACTCAAAATTCAACCCCAAAACCAAATTGAATCAACTTAAGAACTTAAGAATTCTAGAATTCACTTCATTGCGCCGAACGGGCCTATACTACTCGGAATAACTTCAAACTTTGCAGACAAGTCATAAATGACTATACAGAACTATTTCCGGTCCCGGAATCTCATTCGGACATCGATAGCATAAAATCACGTTCCAACCCAAATTTCAAACATAAGGAAATCCTGATTTCCATTTCGGGCGCCGAAATGCTCCCGGCTCATCGAAAACTCGAGCCGAACATACGCCCACGTCCAAAATCATCATACAGAGCTACTGGAGCTGTCAGAACTCGATTTTGAGGTCGTTTGCTCAAAATGTTGACCGAAGTCAAACTTGGTCAAATAGGCCAACCTTAAGGAACCAAGTGTTCCTAAATCACTCCAACCATTCCCAAATCCCGAACCACCCGCTCCCGCAAGTCATAAGGCATGAATAGACGCTATAGAAGGTTTCATTTAAGGGAACGAGATCCTAATATGCAAAACGATCGGCTGGGTCGTTACATTCTCCCCCTCTTAAACAAACGTTCGTCCTCGAACGGGTCTAGAATCGTACCTGGAGTGCTGAATAGCTGTGGATATCTTCTCCGCATGTCCTCCTCGGACTCCCAAGTCGCCTCCTCGGCTAGTTGGCCCCTCCACTGAACCTTAACCGCAGAAACTATCTTGGACCTCAACTGGCGGTCCTGCCTATCAATAATAGCAACTGGCTCCTCCTCGTAGCCGAACTTCTCATCTAACTGAATAGTGTTGTAATCAACCACGTGCGAAAAGTCGGCGTGATACCTCCGAAGCATGGATACGTGGAAAACCGGATGAACCCCTGACAAGGCTGGAGGTAAAGGAAGCTCATAAGCAACCTCTCTGACCCGCCTCAACACCTCGAAAGGGCCTATAAACCTGGGACTCAGCTTGCCCTTCTTCCCAAATCTCATAATGCCCTTCATCGGCGAAACCTTCAACATAACCTTATCTCCCTCCATGAATTCTACATCACGTGCCCGCTGATCTACGTAGCTCTTCTGTCTAGAATGTGCTTTGCGAAGCCTCTCCTGAATAATCTTCACCTTCTCCAAAGCATCCCTCACCAAATCTGTGCCATATAACTTGTCTTCGCCATGTTCGAACCACCCAATCGGAGAACGACATCGCCGACCATATTAAGCCTCAAATGGAGCCATCTCGATGCTGGACTGATAACTATTATTGTATGCAAACTCCGCCAAAGGCAAGAACTGGTCCCACTGACCTCCAAAGTCAATCACACAAGCCCTGAGCATATTCTCCAAAATCTGAACTGTACGCTCCGACTTGCCATCACTCTGAGGGTGAAAAGCTGAACTGAGATCTATCTGAGTACCCATCTCACTGTGCAAAGCTCTCCAGAAGTGCGAAGTGAACTGAGGGCCTCGATCTGAAATGATCAACACCGGCACACCATGCAACCGGACTATCTCTCGAATGTAAATCTGAGCCAGCCTCTCTGTAGTATAAGTAGTAGCCACAGGAAGGAAATGCGCCGATTTGGTCAATCTATCTACAATGACCCAACCCGCGTCAACCTTCCGCAAAGTCCGAGGTAACCCAACCACGAAGTCCATAGTGATGCGCTCCCATTTCCACTCAGGGATGGGCATCTGCTGAAACAAGCCTCCTGGCCTCTGATGCTCGTACTTAACCTACTGACAATTAAGACACCTGGCCACATACTGAACAATGTCCTTCTTCATCCGCCTCCACCAGTAATGCTGCTTCAAATCACGATACATCTTTGTCGCTCCTGGATGAACTCAATATCGAGAACTGTGCGCCTCTGCTAGAATCCTCTCCCTCAGGCCATCAACATCAGGAACACACAATCGGCCCTGGAGTCTCAGAACACCATAATCCTCGCCTAAGGTAACCTCTTTGGCCCTACCCTGGACCACCGTATCCCGAAGCTCTGCCAGACGTGGATCATCAAACTGTCGAGCCTTAATCTCTCCCAATAACGAAGACTGAGCAACCACATGAGCCAAAACTCGACGAGGCTCTGAAAGATCCAATCTCACTAGGCGATTGGCCAAGGACTGAATGTTCAAGGCTAAAGGTCTCTCCTCAGCTGTAATGTAGGCCAAGCTACCCATACTCGATGCCCTCCTGCTCAAAGAATCTGCTACTACATTCGCCTTGCCCGGGTGATACAGAATAGTGAGATCATAGTCCTTTAACAACTCAAGCCGCCTCCGCTGCCTCAAATTAAGGTCCCTCTAGTTAAGTAGGTACTGCAAATTGCGGTGGTGAGTGTAGACCTCACAAGATACACCATATAAGTAATGCCGCCATATCTTCAAAGCATGAACAATCGCCGCCAACTCCAAGTCGTGCACAGGGTAATTCCTTTCATGAACCTTCAGCTGGCGCGAAGCATAAGCAATAACCCAGCCATCCTGCATCAACACACATCCCAACCCGACGCGTGAAGCGTCGCAATATACAGTATACGTCCCGGACTCAGAAGTCAATGATATAACTGGCGCTGAAGTAAATGCTGACTTGAGCTTCTGAAAACTCGCCTCGCAATCGTCGGACCATCAAAACGGGGCATGTTTCTGAGTCAATATAGTCAATGGAGCGGCAATAGAAGAGAATCCCTCCACGAATCGACGGTAATAGCCTGCTTAACCTAGAAAACTCCTGATCTCTAAAGCTGAAGTAGGACGTGGCGAACTCTGAACTGCCTCAATCTTTTGCGGATCAACCTTGATACCATCTCCAGACACTATATGCCCCAGAAATGCCACAGACTCCAACCAAAACTCGCACTTGGAGAACTTAGCATATAGCTTCTGCTCTCGCAAGGTCTGAAGCACAACTCTCAAATGCTGCTCGTGCTCGCCCAGGCTCCGTGAGTAGATCAATATATCATCAATGAAAACAATAACGAAGGAGTCAATATACGGCCTGAACACCCTATTCATCAAGTCCATAAATGTTGTTGGGGTATTAGTCAAGCCAAAGGACATTACTAAGAACTCATAATGGCCATATCTGGTGCGAAATGCAGTCTTCGGAACATCAGAAGCCCGAATCTTCAACTGGTGATAACCCGATCTCAGATCAATCTTAGAAAACACACGAGCACCCTGCAACTGGTCAAACAAATCATCAATGCGTGGCAGAGGATACTTATTCTTGATGGTCACTTTATTCAACTGGCGGTAATCAATGCACATCCGCATGGACCCATCCTTCTTCTTCACAAATAAGGCTGGAGCACCCCACGGTGAGACACTCGGCCTAATGAACCCCTTGGCCAAAAACTCCTCAAGCTGATCCTTCAACTCCTTTAGCTCCTTAGGAGCCATACGATACGGAGGAATGGAAATAGGCTGAGTATCTGGAGCCAAATCAATGCAGAAGTCTATATCTCGATCTGGAGGCATGCCTGAAAGATCTGAAGGAAACACATCCGGGAAATCTCGAACAACAGGAACTGAATCAATGGTAGGAGACTCGGCGGTGGTGTCCCGCACATAAGCAAAGTAAGCTAAACACCCCTTCTCGACCATATGCCAACCTTTATGTAGGAAATGACCCGACTGAATGCACTAACTGAAGAACCCCTCCACTCCAACCTCTGCGACTCAAGCATGGCTAATGTAACTGTCTTGGCATGGCAATCCAACACAACATGATAAGGAGATAGCCAATCCATGCCAAAAATAACCTCGAAATCGACCATATCAAGCAATAACAGGTCGACTCTGGTTTCAAGCCCACTGAAAGTAATCACACAGGATCGGTAGACCTAGTCTACCACCATTGAATCGCCCACAGGAGTGGACACGTACAAGGGAGAACCCAAGGACTCACGAGGAACATCCAGAGAATGAGCAAATAATGCTGATACATATGAGTATGTGGATCCTGGATCGAATAATACTGAAGCCTCTCTACCACAGACTGAAATAATACCTGTAATCACGGCGTCTGAGGCCACTGCGTCTGATCTGGCCGGAATAGCATAGAATCTGGCTGAAGCACCCAAAGACTGAGCTCCCCCAGAATGAGCTAGAGCTGACTGACCCCCTCCTGACTAGCCTCCCCCTCTAGGACAGCCCCTCCCAACCTGACCTCCACCCCTAGGTGGTCGTACTACTGGTGCTGGAATCCTAGGCTGGTGACTCTGCTGCACGGCCTTGCCCCGATACCTGGGAAAAAACCTCCATGTATGACCCAGCTCCTCACACTCGAAGCAACCCCCTGGCACTACTGCTCGTTGCCCCGAAGAGGAAGAACTTTGAATAGCGAGAGAGCGGTGTGAATCCTCTGGTAAGGCACTGAAATAGGAACTAGAGGATCTCTGATGACTGGAATAACCGCTGGGTGCACTCTGGATGGCTGGAGGATGGTAGGAGCGCTCTGGCATAGCGCCGAACTGAGGCCTCGCTGAAACACCCCTGGGAGGTAGTGGAGGTGCTGAATATGAAGGCCTACTGAACTGACCGCCTCCGAACTGACCCCTGCCCCTAACTGGAGCACCCCGGAAGTCACCTGTGAACCTGGCCCTCTTGTCCTGCTGACCCGACTGACCCTGCTCCCTGCTCCTCATACGGTAACCCTCGATCCATCGAGCTATCTCGACTACCAGCTGGTATCGGGTACCCATCTCTACCGCTCTGTCCATGGAGTTCCTAATACCCGGATGTATGCCTGCCATGAACCGTCGCACTCTCTCAGCATCAGTGGGCAATATCATGAGAGCATGGCGAGATAGCTCTGAAAACCTTGCCTCATAATCTGTCACAAACATCTGCCCTTGCTCCAACCTCTCAAACTGACCCCGAAGCTCCTCCCTCTCAGACGGCAGAATGTATCTATCCAAGAATAGCTGAGTAAACTGAGCCCCAAGTGACAGGAGAAGAATCCGCTGGCCTACTAAGAACATATGACTGCCACCAGCGGCGAGCTCTACCCTTAAGCTAAAATGTGGTGAAGTCTACCCCCATGTGACTCTAATATCATCATGTCGTACAGTCTGTCCCTGCACCTGTCAATGAAATCCTGGGCATCCTCACCCCGCTCACCCCCGAAGACTGGAGGGCGAAGTTGGGTCCATCTGTCTAGCATCTTCTGCTGATCACCCTCTGCAACTGACCTGGGATCTGGCTATGCTGCTATAGGCTGAACCCCAACCACGGGCGGTGTACCCGGAGTGTGATGTGCTACAACTGCCGGTCCTGTGGCCTGAGCGGTAGGGGTCTAAACTCCCCCTCCCGCCTGGGAGGTGGCAGGATCTGCTAGAAGTACGCCTGCCTAGGACATAGTGTCCATGAATCTCAACATGCAGCCCATGA
The DNA here is from genome assembly GCA_005239495.1 of Nicotiana undulata. Lineage (NCBI taxonomy): Eukaryota > Viridiplantae > Streptophyta > Magnoliopsida > Solanales > Solanaceae > Nicotiana > Nicotiana undulata. Next base: position 18,495 of record ML280876.1, read on the forward strand.
CCTCCTGGAAGCCCGGCGCCGTCATAAAATCAGTTGGAGCAGGAGCTACTGGAGGCAACTCGTCCCGGTCCTCAATGATAGGGTCCTCAATCGGTGCAACTGGTACCGCTCTGGGATGCCCTCGTCCCCTACCTTGGGCAGGTGCCCTACCCCTGCCCCTACCACTGCCTCAGGCGGCGGGGGTAGCAGCCTCTCCCGGATTAGGAACATGAGAAGCACGCGTCCTCACCATCTGTGAGAGAGTAAAAGATCAAATTTGAGTACATCATCGATTGCATGATAGAATAGGAACAAAAGGAGTTTCTTAACACCCTATAGCCTCCTAAACATAAGTACAGACGTCTCCGTACCGATACGCAAGACTCTACTGGGTCTGCCCATGACTCGTGAGACTACGTGAACCTAAGTCTCTGATACCACGTTGTCACAACCCAAATCCTAACTCAGGTCGCGATGGCGCCCAACAGCGGGGTTAGGCAAGCCAGCATAGAAGATACTAGGTGATTCCCCTTTCCCGCCTGATTAACCATGTCGGAAATTACCAGTTTTAAACAATTTAATATGATTATAGCATGATATAACAGTAAAATCGCATAGGACAGGACCAAGACAATGCACATATATAAATATACAGCCCAAACCCAAAACATATACTACGTGTGTGCCAGGGACTAGTGTCACGAGTGTCACGGGCAACTAACTGAATACACAGACATAATATATATATACAGATCCACAGTCTGAATGAAATAGACAGGGAAGATGACAAAAGAAACTCCAGGGTACTGCCAGGAAGTCGCCAGGAAAAGCAACTTACAGTGAAGTATAACCACACGATCAATATCTAGCACCGGCCTGATATTCAGACGTACCAGCCTCCGGACATGTACAGGCAAGAACAGAAAAGAAGAAGTGCAGCATGAGTACATAAATAAATATGTACCCAGTGAGTATCCCGTCTAATCTCGAAGAAGTAGTGACGAGATGTCTACTCGATACCCACTAAGGTCCAACAGAGATAATAATAGACAGGATATAAGGAAAACCGTAGGCATGTAAGACAGATAAACATCAAAATGTATCAATATTAAGTATCCAAAAAAACAGTTGAAGTTAAATGACAAATAGGACCATCGGGATGAAATAACCTCAAGCAAGTCTTATATCCGTCGTGGCGTACGGCTCGATCCCATAATGTAATCACTCTCATCACTCTGTCGTGGCGTACGGCCCGATCCCATAATGTAATCACTCTCATCACTCCACCGTGGCATACGGCCCGATCCCATAATGTAATCACTCTCATCACTCCGTCGTGGCGTACGGCCCGATCCCATAATTTAATCACTCTCATCACTCCGCCGTGGCGTACGTCCCGATCCCATAATGTAATTACTCCGCAGTGGAGTACAGCCCGATCCCATGATGTAATCAGGTACAATTGAAACAATTCAAGTATTACAATCCTTCAGATGAAACATTACAAGATAATCACAACAAGAGTACAAACACATTTACATCACGACCAAGGGGGAGGGAGGGACGAGGAACATGTTGTGGCCTAACTACCCGGACAAATCAATAATAGCCACTACATACGGACTCTCGTCACTTGGTGCGTACGTAGCCCTAAGGGTGGCAGGTGGGTCGGGCCTGGCCCGGGCCCGACCCGGGCCCGCGGGCTTAGCGGGC
>ML280877.1:0-77573 GCA_005239495.1 Nicotiana undulata
ATCAAATAATTCAAAATAAGCTTTAGAAACTACCCATTAATGAGAGAGGTTCAATTTTGATCAAACCTCAAAATGAATGAAATTTCAAAGGGAACTTAAGAACGTCTAGAATAACATATAAGTGTCTGATCATGCCAAATCAATTCCGAATTGCACCAAATTTCACAGACAGGTTTCAAATAGAGATATAGACCTATTCCAAGTTTCAACATTAAAATCCGAACCCGATAGCTATGAAGTCAACTTACGGACGAACTTAGGAAATTTCCTTTTTTTTAAAATACTAGTTTCGGTAAAATGAGTCAAATAAATCTAGTGACCTCTAATTTCTATTTTGGGCATACGCTCAAGTCCAAAATCATGATACATGGACCTATCGGAATCGTTAAAATACCGATTCGGGGTTGTTTACAAAAAAAAATTGATCTTTTGATGATTCGGGGTTGTTTACAAAAAATATTGATTGTGGTAAACTCAAGTTATTTTTAAAGCCAAAATAATATTTTCCTCAAATTTTCTCATAAAAACTTTTCAAAAAGCGATATGGACCACACACGCAAACCAAAAAACTTCAACTGAGCTAGTAGAGGTCTCGAAACACAGAAATAAGGGCTAATACTCAAAATGAACTATCGGGTCGTCACATTCTCCACCTCTAAAAGAAATGTTCGTCCTCGAACGAACATAGAAAAGTACCTGGACTGGTGAAAAGGTGGGAGTATGTACTCCGCATATCGGACTAGGACTCCCACGTGGCTGCCTCGATCGACACACCTCACCACTGCACTCTAACAGAAGCATAAATCTTAGACCTCAACTTCAAGACTTGCCGTGCTAGAATAGCCATCGGCTTCTCCTCATATGTCAATTCCTTATTCAGTTGGACTAAGCTGAAATCTAATACATGGGAAGGATCATCGTGATACTTCTGAAGCAAGGACACATGGAACAGGTGAACTACTGATAAGCTAGGTGGAAAAGCAAGCTCATAAGCCACCTCACCAACTCTCTCAAGGATCTCAAAAGGCCTGTTATACCTAGGGATCATCTTTCCCTTCTTCCCAAACCTCATCACACCCTTTGTGGGTGAAACTCAGAGGAAAACCCCCTGTCCAACCATGAATGCCACATCACGAACTCTCTGATCGACATAACTCTTCTACCTATACTATGGTGTACGAAACCGATCCCGAATCATCTTGACCTTTTCCAAGGCATCCTGAACCAAATTAGTAACCAACAATCGAGCCTCCCCTGGATCAAACAAACCAACTGGAGAACGATAACACCTCCCATATAAGGCCTCATAAGGAGCCATATGAATACTGGATTTGTAGCTGTTGTTTTAAGAAAATTACGCAAGCGACAAGGAGTGATACCAAAAACCCCCGAAATCCATAACATAGGCGCGAAGAATATCCTCCAATATATGAATCGTGTGTTCGGAATGCCCGTCAGTCTGGGGGTGAAATATTGTACTCAACTCAATCGATGTGCCTCTCTCACGCTGTACGACCCTCTAGAAATGCGATTTGAACTACGTGCCACAATAAAAAATGGACACCAACACACCATGACGACGAACGATCTCGGGTATATAGATCTCAGTCGACCGCTCTGAAGAATATGTAGCTGCCACCTGAATGAAATGCGTCGACTTGTTCAACCTATCCACAATGACCCATACTGCGTCAAATTTCTTTAAAGTCCGTAGGAGCCCAACAACAAAATCTGAAGCAAACGGTCAGGCCTCTGATGCTCATACTTCACCTACTGGTTGTTCAAACAACGAGCAACATACGCAACTATATCTTTCTTCATTCTTCTCCACCAATAATAATATCTCAAATCCTAATACATCTTGGAGGCACCCGGATGAATGGAATACCGCAAACTGTGGGCCTTCTCAAGAACCAACTCATGAAACCCATCCATATCGGGCACACAAATACGACCCTGCAATTGCAACACCCCATCATATCCAATAGAAACCTTCTTGTCTTCACCGTGATGCACTGTGTCTTTAAAGACAAAAAAATCGGGGTCGTCATATTGACACTCTCTGATGCGTTCATACAAAGAAGACCAAGAAATCGTGCAAGCAAGAACCCGAGTAGGATCCGAAACATCTGACCTCACAAATTGATTGGACAAGGCCTGAACATCTGATGTTAGCGGTCTCTCACCAACTGAAATATATGCAAGGCTACTCATACTCACATCCTTTCTACTCAAGGCATTGGCCACCACATTGGCCTTCCCGAGATGGTACAAAATGGTGATGTCATAATATTTTAACAACTCTAACCATCTGCGCTGCCTCAAGTTAAAATCCCTTTGCTTAAATAAGTACTATAGACTCTGATGATCTATGAATACCTCACATGACACGTTGTAGAGGTAATGCCTCCAAAACTTTAATGCATGAACAATCGTTGCCAACTCTAAGTCATGAATAGGGTAATTCTTCTCATGAACCTCAACTGTCGAGACGCATATGCAATCACCCTGCCATCCTGCTTCAACACTGCACCAAGACCAATACGCGATGAAACATAATGCACACTGTAGGACCCCGAACCCGAGGGCAACACCGATACCGGAGTTGTAGTCAAGTGAGTCTTGAGCTTCTGAAAGCTCGACTCATACTTCTTAGACCACCTGAATGGGACACCCTTATGGGTCAATCTAGTCAATGGGGCTGCGGTAGATGAAAACCCCTTCACAAACCTCCCGATAATAACCCGCCAAACCCATGAAGCTTTGAATCTCTGTAGCTGATGTAGGTCTAGGCCAGTTCTGAATTGCCTCAATATTCTTAGGATCAACTTTAATGCCCTCGACAAATACAACATGCCCCAAAAAGGCAATCGAGTCCAACCAAAACTCATACTTTAAAAACTTGGCATATAATTGACTATCTCTCAGGATCTAAAGTACAATCCGAAGATACTACTCATGCTCATCTCGACTGCAGGAGTAAATCAAAATATCATTAATTAAGACGATCACAAAAGAATCCAAATAGGGCTTAAATACCAGATTTATCGAATACATAAATGTTGTAGGGGAAGTTGTCAAGCCATGACATCACTAGGAACTCATGATTATCATACCGAGTCCGGAAAGCGGTATTAGGGATATCCGATACCCTAATCTTCAATTGATGGTATCCAGATCTCAAATTGATCTTCGAAAACACTTTTCCACCCTGAAGCGGATCAAATAAGTCATCAATCCTCGACAAAGGATACTTGTTCTTGATAGTGATTTTGTTCAATTGCATATAATGTATACACATCCTCATCGAATCATCCTTCTTCTTCACAAACAACACCGGTGCACCCTAGGGCGAGACACTAGGCCTACTAAATCCTTTATCGAGCAAATTCTGCACCTGCTCCTTCAGTTCCTTCAACTCAGGCGGGGCCATATGGTATGATGGAATAGAAATGTGATGATATCCCCGGGCCAAGTCAATACAGAAGTCAATATCTTTGTCGGGTGGTATCCCCGACAAATCTGCATAAAACACCTCTATAAACTCACCCACAACAGATACGTTATCCATGGAAGGAACCTCCGCAGCAGGATCACAGATATAGGCTAAATATGCCTTACTTCCCTTCTCAACTATACGTCGAGCCTTCATATAAGAAATAACGCTACTTGTAGAATGTCTAGGAGGCAAACCCGGCATGGCTAAGGTCACCGTCTTGGCGTGAAAGTCCAATATAGATTGATAAGGTGACATCCAATCCATGCCCAAAATAACATCAAAGTCCACCATATCAAGAAGTAGGAGATATACACTATCTCAAGGCTCTCGATAAAAACCACATACGAGAGATAAACATGATCTACAACAATAGAATCTCCCACACACGTATACACATATACAGTAGCACTCAGAGAATCACGAGGCATAATCATATATGAAACAAAATAGGATAACACGTAGGAATAACTAGAGGCGGGATCAAATAGAACTAAAGCATGTATATGGCAAACCAAAAAAATACCGGTGATGATGTTGTCAGATAACTCTGCCTCAGGTCTAGACGGAAATGCATAAAAATGGGACTGAGCCCCACCACTTAAACCTCCGCCCTCGGGCGACCCCTAGCTGGCTGGCCTCCACCTCTAATGGCATGGCCTCTACCTCTACCAACCTGAACACTGCCTCTAGCTGGCTGTGCAGGCTGTGGAGCAAACGGTGCCGACATAATGACACACAAACCCTGTTGAGGTTTATTTCTCGTCAATTTAGGGAAATACCTCCTAGCGTGACCTATGCCCCCACACTCGAAGCACTCCCTCGGATATTGAGGCTGCTGAAACTGAGATTGACCCTAACTGCCCCGATAGCCACTGTAGTAACTCTGCAGCGATGGTGCACTTATAGGAGTTGAAGGTGCATTGAATGTTGGTTGCTTAGGACGAGACCCATAAGAACCAGGACTGCCCGAAGCACCGTGGGCTACCTGAAGAGCTAAATGAATCGTCTTAGGAGGATGGACTCCACCAAAAGAACCTCTACCTCCTAATGAGGCACCACTGAAACCATAGAAATGATGAGGCCTCTTCTCAGATGTCGCCCTTCTACACTGACCACTAACCATCTCGATCCGTCTAGCAATCTCTACGACCCTTTAGAAAGAAATGTCATCCATGTCTCCTTTGCCATCTGAAGCCTGATGCCAAAGGTAATACCATCAATAACATCCCCACCCTCTCTCTATCAGTGGGAATCAACATAGTTGCATGACAGGCTAGGTCAAGAAATCCGGTCCCGTACTGGGTGACGGTCATGCCACCCTACTGAAGGTGCTAAAACTGCCTACAACACTCCTCTCTCAAAGTGAAAGGAATAAAATTCTCAAGAAATCCTGCTACCACCTCTTGGAAGAACCGGTCATCTGGAAAACTGCAAAGTCAACCACATTGGTCTAAACAATACCCATGTTGCACAACACCTCGTGGCAACGATCCAAGTAGTCATGCGGGTCCTCACAGGGTGCATTGCTATAATGAATAGGAAAGAGCTTAGTGAACTTATCCAACCTCATCAATCTCTTAGAAGACATCGCGGGCCCCTCCCCGAGCTGTGTAGCAACTATGGGCTCAACTACCCTAATTGCTCGTGCTCTTGAAGTATGGTATAGAGGAACCATCTACTCAGGAGTGTGAGTGGAGGGAGTCTGTGCTCCCCCCCCCCCCCCCCCCCCCCCTCCCCCAGCCTAAGAGATGGCTGGTGCCATAGGAAATGCTCTAGTATGGCCACACTTTTCATGAGTCAAACTAAGCGGACTATAGCGTCCTGAAGTACGAGAGTGACACTGAATCCCTCTAGTACCTGAGCAGATCTGACTGGTGCGGTCTAAACTGGGACCTTCTCCTCATGCTCAGTTTGAGGCTCCACCGTGGGTGTTGTTGCTGCTCGTTCTCTAGGCTAAGCTCTGCCTCTGCCTCTGCCTCGACCCTTGCATCAATCCCAACCCTTACCCCTGGTAGTGGCCGCAACAGGGGGCTCTAGATTCTGCTCAGCTGTAGACGCTGTGGGAGTTCTCACCATCTGTGAGAGAACAAAAGTAGAATAGTTCAAACTTCAATAATGGAAATAAGCCGTGTGAAAAAGAAAGAAAAAAGTGAAATTTTTCTAAAGCCTTATATCCTCTACAGGATAAGTAAATATGTCTCTGTACCGATTCTCCAAACTCTACAAAGCTTGCTCACGACTCGTGAGACCTAGGGAACCTAGTGCTCTGATACTAACTTGTGACGACCCAGAATTCCCACCATCAGGATCGTGATAGTGCCTAACACTTAACTTTCTAGGCAAGCCAACGTTAGCAATATTTATAAACCAGTATTAGCAATTCAAATCAAATGATATCAATAAAACCAAATAGTCTGAAATAAGGTGATAAACAACTGAACGTCGCACTCTAAATACAAATCCAAAAAACTAGAGTCACGAATACATGAGCGTCTAGAGTACTACAGATAACAGTCTGAATAAAGCACGATTATTTGAATCAAAATAAACAAAAATGTTAACATAGAAGGGGACTTCAGGGCTCCGGATGCCGTGAAACTATACCTCAAGTTTCCACATGTAGCTGGATTTGGGAAATCTCACTCAGCATTGTTGGGGCCCAGTTCGATATCTGCACAAGAAGTATAGAGTATAGTATGAGTACAACCCACTCCATGTACTTTGTAAGTATCGAGCCTAACCTCGACGAAGTTGTGACGAGGCTATGGCGGGTCACTTACAATAACATGTACGCAATAATAATAATAACAGGAAAACAGGAAATGGAAGTAAAACAGTTAACTCATGAAAACGAACGCGAAATTCAACTACCAGAGAGCCCAGAATAGCAAGTCTCAAAGTCTCATATCACAGTGCCGATGCAAATCCAACAAATCATAATTAAGTACCACATATACAATCCGTTGCGGCACGCAATCTGTTCCCACTATATCATCAACTTTCAGTATCATAATTCGTTCATATTCCACCATTTCAATTCATTATCTTTCAGCTTTCGTTGCGACATGTAACCCGCTCCCCAGAAATTTCAATCAACATAAACAATTCAGCAACCAAATTTACAAGAATTTCTACAACAAGAGGGTAAATATACAAGGCAATAAAGAACAACATAATAAAACAAGAATCTCAACAACTCGAAGTTCAATTTTACCAATTCATTGGTATCTATCAACTAAACAACTCATGCACGAGAAATTACATTTATAGAATGCAACAAATATCACAAAACAATAAGTCAAGTAAAGCATGTGACAATTTAGGTGTGCAAGTAAAGCAAGTAGAGGCAAGTAGCAAAAGCATGGAGTCATGGAAGGGACGGACCTTTTATACAAGAATAATTAAATTACAAGTAACAATTATATCATATAAGTCAAATTAAGCATGAAACAATTAAGGCATAAAGCAAGATATATCACAAAATAAATGAAAACATGGAAACAAATATCATGACGATGTATATACACTCGTCACCTCGCATATACGTCATTTTCTCACATAATTCACATAACACATAGTTCAAGGATCCCTAATTCCCTCAAGTCAAGGTTAGACCCAACACTTACCTCACTCCGCGAATCAAAGATATAAGCAACCACAACCTTGCTTTTCGAACAAGCCACCAAATCAACCAAATCAAGCAAATTATCGATCAAATGATTCAAAATAAGCTTTAGAAACTACCCATTAATAAGAGAGGTTCAATTTTGATCATATTTTATAAAGTTAACAAAAGTCAACGCTGTGCTCGTTTGGTCAAAATTCAATTACTCATTCACCTCCGAGCCCGATTATGTGATTTGTCCAACCTCAATTTGAGGTCTAAATCTATATTTTCCACAAATCCAAATTCTACCCCAAATCCCTAATTTCTACCATGGAAATCCTAAATTTGATGATGAAATATCATGAAAATTAATGGATAGTTGAAGTGAAATTGATTAAAGTCACTTACCAATAAATTGGGAAGAGAACACTCTTGGAAAATTGCATCTAGAGTGTTTAGAGTCGAAAAATGGTGTAAAATGAGCTAAGTCCCGATTTTTTCCTCTTTTACCCAGTTGTAGATGTCGCAATTGCGATATCTTTTTTTGCAATTGCGAGCATTACAAATGCGAGAAAAGGGTCACATATACGAACTCTTCCATGAAAGTCGAGAAGTCGCAATTGCGACAAAAGGTTCGCAATTACGAAACAGACCCACCTTCACAAATGTGGACAATTCCTTCGCAATTTCGAAGATCACTCATAAGCACACTAAGTCGCAAATGCAACTATGAGATGGCAAATGTGACCTCTGACAGTTCACAAATACGAACAAGTTCCTCGAAATTGTGAGATTCAGCTAGCCTAGCCCATGCTCGCAAATGCGAGCTGTTGTTCGCACAAACGAGGCTCGCAATTGCGAGCCAGACCTCGCAAATGCGAGATCTGCAACAAAGCACTAGACCTGGAAAGACACCAACTACCTTTGCACTATCCAAACTCATCTGAAACATGTCTGAAACTCACCCGAGCCCTTCAGACTCCAAACAAAAATGCACACAAGTGTAATAACATCATATGAATTCACTCACGTGATCAAGTCGCCAAAATAACATCTAAACCTATAAATCAAACCTCAAATTGAATGAAATTTCAAAGGGAACTTAAGAACAACTAGAATCACATATAAGCGTCTAAATCATGAAAAATTAATTCTGAATTGCATTAAATTTTGCAGACAAGTTTCAAATAGTGATACATACCTATTCCAAGTTTCAACATCAAAATCCGAACCCATTAGCTATAAAGTCAACTTTCGGTCAAACTTAGGGAATTTCCAAACTTTCAAAATCTTAGTGTTTGGCAAAATGAATCAAATCAATCTAGGGACCTCCAATTTTAATTTCTGGCATACACCCAAGTTCAAAATTACGATACGGACCTACTGGAATCATCAAAATACTGATCCGAGGTCGTTTTCATAAAATGTTGACCGTGGTCAATTCAAAAGCCAAAAATCATGTTTTCTTGAAATTTTCACATAAAAACTTTTCCAAATTTGACACGGACCACACACACAAACCAAAAAATATCAAACAGATCTAATAGAGGTCTCAAAACATAAAATTAAGGGTTGATACTCAAAATGACCTATCGAGTCATCACACTAACTCAGACGTGCAATACAAAACATTATATACGAAGGAACATTTAGCATTTAAATCCACTACACTTATGACCACAGGTGATACCAATAATTAAGCTTGTGCATTTGCATTTTCTACACTTTACAACTTTCACATGCCAAAATATGAGTAAACAATTCATAACATTCAGACAACCTATTCATAACGACCTTACCCCAAAGAACGACTCGTAGTTACTAAGCATTCTCAACTTATGCACTCACCCAACAAGAGAATTCAAATGACATCACATATCTGTCATGTGCCTCGTCGAAGGACAAGAGAGTACATAGTTTGTACATTTACATATTACATATGAATTCAGATATAATTTAATGTATCACATATATGAACAAAGAATCAGTTACTCTCACAAAAAAACTCATGTGCATCCCAAAGGCGTACCATAAGCTTGCCTGTAATGTATGTTTCTAATAATCTAAGTTGGCATATTTTAGGACCAATTTGGTCTTTTGGTATGGTAAATAACTCTCCTAAGCACTTTAATAAGCTACACTTAACTTTCAAGTAAACATTCTTCACGACCAACTCAGACAATGCCCTAAACCATTCACAATTTGGCCCTTTTTATTTTCAGCACATCTATACATTAACTAGTCAGGATCAAGATAAATATGAGGTGCATTTCAATTTCTTTATTCTTTTGAATTTTTTTTCTTCACACTCTCCATAAGTTTTTATTCTTTGTGCTGAGGGTCTATCGGAGATAGCCTCTCTATCTTCACAAAAATAACGGTAAGGTTTGAGTACATCGTACCTTTCCCAGACCCAACTTGTGACATTTCTACTAGATTTGTTTTTGTTGTTTTTGTACTCTCCATAAGTTTGGTTAGGCTAATGGTCTTTCAAAACATACAAGTACCTTTTTGCGTTTCTATGGTTCCACTCAGAAGCTATCCTCATCTGTCACTCTTCTAGTGACTTAAGTGCTTTCGGAGGTAAAGTTCAAAAAAATCTAGTTAAGAACAAATTGAGATTCATCTTATAATGTGTGTACCAAATAAAAGGTTTATAAGCTCAAATGTAAAATAATAAAAAATGTCCATGTCATCTCTTGGACTTACAAGACTTAACTATTTCCCTTCGATTACACACAAATCAAGTTGTAGACTAACACATGATAGCACATAATACAATCAATACCTCACGACACACCATGCACGTGACTCATTCAGAGTTGTTCCACTCCAACTCTCAAGTTAAAGCAAGTAAGCACACAGTCAAGTCATATAAAGCAATAAAGCACTAGATGGACAAACGCATCGAAAAATGAGAGAAGATGTCACAAATAAACTATTCAACTTAACTACGACATTAATTTTCATCAAAAAAATGTCGAGAATCTAACTTGCTAAGGCCTAACTATGCTAGCATCGAATAAGTAAGAGGCACCTAGGAGCAATCAAGTCTTCTTTATTCAACTCTATCAAAAAACAAATACACAGTTCAAGCTAAATTCCTTGCAAAAGAACTGTTGTCCAAGAAAAATCTATGGGGATTATTATCTACCTTCGACTAACTAAAACTGAAAAAATATTTTTTTGAATTTTTTCATTGGACCTTTATCCCTCAAGAAAGTTATCATCGGAAAATATCCATATTTTTTAAATATGATTGAATTTTTGTCTTTTTTCCTTTTTTTTTAATAGAATGAAGCTTCTAAACTCTACTACAAGTCTATACTGGTATACTACTAATTGTTACTAATTGTCAAAGCAAGCTAACACCAACTAGATACAAATTGAAAACAAGAAGCTAAGCTCAAGACTAATACACTATTGCAGTTCAACGAGAGTCCCACATACCATACTTAAAAGGTGCAATGTCCCCAATGCACATAACGAAAAAAATAAAACAAGGGGGTGGAGAAGGAATTCCCTAGATGGCCAAGCGCCGAAACATTAGCGGCTCCCAAGAAACTCATATTTCTCTCAAGTCTAGTCCTTTGTGCGATCACCTTATACTTAGTCCTAATTTAACATCACGTCACGATATGATCCACTTGCTCAAGTTGAATGATCTCGCCTCCTCCTCCTTCTCCTCATCCTCGAACTTATGAATTGAACCCGCAATTTATTTTCAAGATTTTTAGCTATGCTCTAGTGGTGGACGTACAAGCCTAACAGAGTCCAGCAACCAATGTCTCATTTTGTACTTCTTGGCCTTTAACCGAGATATATAATCTGTTTTTTAGTATGATAAATTTAATAATGTAAGAACCTTGTTTCTCGTCCGTTGACTTCTCTAAAGGCTTGGACACCTAAATTTTTATGTCAATTATCCACACACAATGTGAACAAATGAGTAGAGTGAGGACCAATGAGCTCCAACCCCAGAATCACGCTATTTGTCATCCTTACTTTCACCCGCACTAGAATCATCAATAATGATATTATCCATTTTCTCACTTGACTCTAATGCAATTTTCTCAACTTCGGCATATATCACCAACTACTATATGGTTGAATGGTTGAAATTCTAATTTTAGCTCCTCAATCTGCCTTATAAGTTTATCTTGAACTTCACACAACTGGTAACAAATTTGTTGGGTGTTAGACGCATCAATCTTTATACTCAACTTATCGTCAAAGTCATGAATAACACTGTCAAATTGGTCAATCGCTTTTCTGAGCTTAAATCTTTCTTCTATTAAGTGTTTTATTTCATCTTTAATTTCCTCACGTTGAGCCTCAAATATTTTCAATTATTGAGCTTGTTCTACTAGACAAGTTTTGCTAAAACTCTCCACTTCTTCAAAAACTTCTTGTTGGTGGAACTCATTCTTTTCTTCACTTTGAGGCTCTTCTTGAATACCAACTAAGTCCTCAACTTGTCGATCAACTAATGTTTCAACCAATTATTCGACTTTGGCCTGCTTTCTCTTTATTGTTGCCTTGAGATTTTCAAAATGTTTTCGACATTTATCAGCATGTTCCACTAATTGTCTCACCATATCCATTGTATGAGCATAACAATGCACGTCTTTCATATCGTTGCTCCTATCAAACTCACACATATTATTAGGATCATCATAATAACATCTCATAGATGGATAAAAATAATAAGGGCAACTATTCCAATGGCCACGTTGACCATCACATACATTACAAATATTAACAAAAATGAAAGAAAGTCAACCTATTCCTGAAATTGCGGTCAGTCTCGCTACCTCTTTAGTTGCCGCTCCGACTAGAGCGGATCCCGAGACTTCACCCCTTCCTTTAAACTGTTGGGCACTACATTCTATAAAAAGAAAGGGAAAATGAAAGGTAAACAAAAGAGAGAACAAATGCGACAGAAAGCGTCAGAGCTTCGAAAGCCTGAAATTGAGTGTCCTTTTATCTCATCAATCAACGCTTGCTGCACAGAAAGAAGAAAGAGGCTCGAGGTCAGGATTTCAACATAAAAAGCGGTGGATGGGCGGTAATGGCTCTTAGTCCCCATCAGAAAAGAAAGCTCTAGAGTTCAGGGCTTCCTTGATTGGTATTACTGGTTTGTCCATCTACTGGGGCTCAACAAAACAAGTTTTTATTTCCAGAAAGATCCCCACGCTGAGGGATGAACCTCGTCGTATCATAACCTCTCGATGAGAAATGGAACTTAGATCACGATGTGACCTACTTATGAAGCCTCTTCAATAAAGACCTCTTTTTCCCCCATTTCTCATTTTATTGATTGAAAGAGAATAAGCGCTATCCATTGAGTAAAGAGAGGATTCAAAATATATGATTGAGATTGTGCACACAACGTGTTCCCGAGAATATATATGCAATTTCTCCACCCAATGAAGTCCTCCACAATATGGACAAGGATCATCATAATAAGAATACTATCATTCGACCAATTTTTATTCTAAGGTGCTATGTTAAAATATATGTAATACTAACTAAGCTAGAAAATTAAAAACTTGAACAAAAATCAACTAAAAGCTTAACTTAGAAAAATTATCATTTTTAAGTCCCCGACAACGACACCAAAATTTTGTTAGTTCCCCAACTACTCACAACTATGCCTTGCCATAAAGTAATAAAGTGATTCAAAAGTCGGATGTCGAACCCACAAAGACCTAGATTAATTGTTAACTAAGCTCACTTAAGATCAATTAACTGTCAAAGATAATCAAGAATGATGGTTTTTCTACTAGACTACTATTACAAAAATAAAACAAGCAATTAACTAAAGTGACAAGAGTTCAAGAATTTGTGATTGGATTTTAATAAGAGGAGATAAAGATTCCAGGGTAGTAGTAGATTTATTAATTATATTGAGTTCGTAATTACACCTATTAATACGAATTATTTATAGTTTCTAGTTGACATGATAATTTATATAATAACATATTTTCAAATACTATCTCTTTATTCACAATATATCAATCATATATTTCTATTATTAAATCTATCATGAACATAATACGACATTCAACTAAGCAAGACTGTTAGGTGTATTATTGAAATAAACTCGCTCTAATTCTACTCTAATCTAAACGTGGCTTTCTCAAGGATATCAAAGATAGTAAGATAAATTGATGGCCACGCGATTCACAAATTGAACTAGAATTAGAAAATAACCAATGATGATAACCAAAATTAATAAAAATGTAATTAATACACCTCAATATTAGTGACAACCACAACTCTAGAAATCTGAGTGCTTATCCACTCATAATTATAGAAACAATCGTCTAAGTGCTTTGCATGAATACATTGCAAAGAAAAGATGAAGAATGAAGAACTCGATATTTTTGAACTTCAAAATTGCTCCGCACGTGAATCGCGCCTCCAAATAATGTCGAGCCCCTCAAAATTTTGTTTAGAAACACCTTATTACTTGTTAGGGAAGTGTAGGACAGATATAAACCCTCTCCAAGTCGAAATAGGAGAGTTTCCGCAGTTGGGCGCCATAGCTGGCACGGGGAGCCAAGCCGGACGATGAAGATTTTGGCCCGCTGCCTTTGCCGTTTTGAGGGGTGCCAAGCACCAACTCGGACGCCTAATTTTTTTCAATTTTGTGCGCAGCTTCCTTTGGCGTTTTAGTCGGCGTTGTGCACCCTTTCTGGACGCCAAACACATACTCCCTCAAAATTCTTCCGTTATGGCTTCAAATCACGCGCATTCTTTCCAAATCACTTCGCATTGTTTCCTACACATAAAACCCCATAATTAAGCTCGTGGATTCATTATTAACACTAAAGTTAACAAGAGTGTGGCATAAATCAAGGCAAATTATATGCGAATATATGGATATTTAGGCAAACGTCAGCTATCAATTACTCCTTCCTACTTAGTCTTATGGTGCTTGACTGGTCACTGAGTTGAATACATGAAAGATTTGATCTAAAACATGTGGTTTAAAACATGCCATAGACATTTCTATGACGGTAAATCATTTAAGTAAGGATAGAATTACAAGTTTAACATTAAATTATTTCTAACACAGAAATATGCTCTTTTTTGGCACAGTCTAAAAGGAAAGCGTATCTCATAAAATGGGACAAAGGGATTACTATGGGTCTCTAACTTTATTTTCATGTTAAAATGATCAGGCTGGTTTAGATGCTTCGTAGCTGATTATGGAGTTCCATTAATGGTTCTTGTGTGGTCAGCTCTCTCATTTATAGTCCCTGGCAAACTTCCATCTGGAGTTCCTAGAAGGCTCTATAGTCCCCTTCCTTGGGAATCTGCTTCTTTATATCACTGGACTGTAATTAAGGTGGAGTAAAATTTGTGACCAATTGGTTAATTATATGAGAAATAAATGGGATTAATTTAACACTACCAAATTAACTGAAGGATATGGGGAAGGTTCCTCCAGCATACATATTTGCTGCCCTGATACCAGCCTTGATGATAGCTGGACTCTATTTCTTCGATCACAGTGTTGCTTCTCAGATGGCACAACAAAAGGAGTTCAACCTAAAGAATCCTTCTGCTTATCATTATGATATCTTACTCTTGGGATTTATGGTATCCTCTATCATCTATCATTATATTTGTTGCTGTTTCAATAATCAAGACCAATAATATTGACTTCTCCTTAGACTTTGCTATGTGGTTTGATTGGATTGCCTCCTTCAAATGGTGTGTTGCCACAGTCCCCTATGCATACTAAAAGCTTGGCTGTTCTTAAGAAACTGGTAAAACACAACCAAATTAATTTATGAGAAGTTGTTATATATGCTACTGATTTAGTTTGTTGCCTCTGGCGCTGCCAATTTGAAAGTTAACACTTTGTGTAATTAACGTTAACCAGCTGATTCGGAAGAAGATGGTTGAAAGTGCAAAGGAAAGTATCAGACGAAAAGCTAGCAACTCCGAAATTTATGGCAACATGCAAACTGTGTTCATAGAAATAGACAGTTCTCCTGTTGTAAGTCGATTTATCCAATTCTTGAATGTTGATTCATTTTTCAAGTACTACGGAGACTCTTGACACATCATGTGCTTGCATGCTCTATATCGATAATCGATTTTTTTTTTTTTCCAAATGCAGACTGCTGTAGTTAAAGAGCTGGAAGACTTGAAGGAGGCAGTAATGAAACATGAACTCAATGAATATGAAAATGGTGAAAAGTTAAATGGACAATTTGATCCAGAGAAGCATATTGATGCTTACTTGCCCGTTCGAGTGAATGAACAAAGAGTGAGCAACGTATTGCAGTCACTACTAGTGGCAGCATCAGTAGGTGCAATGCCAGTGATAAAAAAGATACCAACATCAGTTCTTTGGGGATATTTTGCATACATGGCTATTGACAGCCTGCCAGGAAATCAACTATGGGAAAGAATCTTGCTTCTCTTCATCACCCCTGGCAGGAGATTTAAGTAAGTTCATTCATTTTGTGGTACATGATATATGACGTAATTACTCCCTCTACTACTTTTTATGTAATACTATTTCCTTTTTTGTCTTTTCCAACAAGAATAACATCTTTTTATATTTGAAAGCAATTTAATTTTAATCCTTTTATTTTATCTTTAATGACATACTTTTATGGCTACAGAAATGTCATGTCATGTCATGTTTAAGATTGCAAGTTCCAGAAATATTATTTTCTTTCTTACACTCCATGCCTAGTCAAATACGATCACATAAATGAAATATATCAAATGTTGTTCTTTTCACATAGCATTTAGGGAAAGAAGGGTATATGACAAATAATGTGATTTCTCGAAACATACCACCATGATGGCTGCAGGGTCCTAGAAGGGAAGCATGCATCTTTTGTGGAGGCAGTACCATTCAAATACATCGCAGTCTTCACTGTGTTCCAATTTGTGTTCTTACTTGTGTGCTTTGGAGTCACATGGATTCCCATAGCTGGCATTCTCTTTCCCTTGCCATTCTTTGTTCTTATAAGTATAAGGCAGCATTTGCTTCCCAAGTTGTTCCACCCTCGTCATTTGCAAGAGCTTGATGCAGCTGAGTATGGCGAAATTGCTGGTTCTCCACAACGTGCACTTAGCTTTTCTTTCAGTGTATGTCATGTCTCCTAGCCTAATTCGTTTTGGATTTTCTTCATGTCTTAAAACTAATCTATATATATGCTGTCAAATTTATTAGGAAACGGAGGCAACTCTTCCAAGAATTGAAGAAGCTGAAATTGAAATTTCGGATGCTGAGATTTTGGATGAACTTACGACCAGTAGAGGAGAGTTGAAAGTCAGGACAGCCAGCTCCAGTGAGGCCGATAAGCGCCCACAGGTACCTTGAGATCTATGAATATCGTAATCCAACTGTTTCAGTTTATGTAATAGTATTATTTTCTTGTTAGTCTTAAAAAATAACTTCTTTCTATAGATAGAAACAATTATGTCTTAAACTTCCTAATGCCATTATTGGCATGCAGTTATAGTTATAGAAATCTCATGGCACGTTGAAGACCGCAAGTTTAACAATAATTTCATTTTTCCGTTCTTAATTATTATGCTCAGTCAAACATTGAGACAAATTTGAAACGGAGGGAATAGTTCCCAAGTTGACCGAAAAGGTTTAATTGACAGAGATTAATGATACCTTTGCAGGTTCACCCCAACTACTGACACAGAATCTTTGAGGGACAAGGTAACTATATAGTGATGAATACAGGCGTATAATGTTTGTATGAACTATATATGAATGAACCAATGGAAGTTAAGTGCAAAATAGATATCAAGATCTTTATGCATGGTTCTAAATTCTTGTGAAAATTTTAATATATTAGGTTGGTGTCACTGCAGATATGTGTCCATAGCTGTAAAGTGTATAATGCTATACAAATTCTAGGTCTAGCATGAGAATGTACTGTACTGCAGTATATTCTAAAAGACAGTATCTAGTTGAATAAACTTCGATGATTATGAGTCATTGTTGTTAAATACTCCTATTGGTTTTGATTGACATTCTTCATTATTACAGAGCATTATATAAGGTAATAGTCGAGATCCAATGTATCCCAATACTTACATAATCAAGTTACTTTTATGATCAATATTAATTTGTAACATGACAAAATTGATATCACAAGTTGAAATTTACTAATAGCATAAAAATAATTTTTAGCTACTAGTGTATATAACTATATCCATAAAAACTGAAAAAAGAATTCTATAACGTGTGCTTCATCGAATTTTTTTACAACACCTGGTAAATATAAAATTCATCTCTAATAAATGTACTTATTATTTTCATTTGAAATTTATTTTTTATTTTTAAATAACTAATAAATTATACATATTCAATCAAATGCAGAGAAAAGAGATAATCTTAATTATTCAGTATTTAAATTTAGCGACAACATATTATTCTCTCTGACTCATTTTACATACCGGTTAGATTGAACATAAAATTAAGAAATAGTGAATAATTTTTAAATTTATGGTCTAATAGAAATTTATGTGGCTAGAAATCATCTCATTAAAAATAAATGAAAAGTTTAAAGTACATTTGTTTCTAAATAAGAAAGTATGTTGTTTTTCTTGGAATAAACTAAAAAAGAGCGTATGTACGTAAATTATGATAGACTGAATAACAATTAACTATGCATTCATATTTTAGTATCATAACCTTAAAAACCCAAAAAAATGTATATTACTACTCTACTAAATTTTCTTATTTGTTGTAACCTATCAAGACCCAAAATTCACCTTGATCGTGATGGCACCGAACTCAAGCTATTAAGAGAATAAACCACAAGATAAACCCTAAAATGAAAGTACAAGAGAGGGTAGGGAGATGAATTGTCCATTTTTCTTTATTGTATCTTAAGTAGTTGATCAGTTTATATATTAGTCGATTGGAAGTGCGAACAGAATCTAAATAAACCAGAAGTAAAAATGCAGGAATTAAAGATACCGGAATATTTTATACTGATTCAGAGTCAATGCGAATCCTACGTCCAGTCCCCTTAGGTTTCAAGGGTGTTCACCTTTAGTATTTGAAGCTTCTCGATACAAGAGGGTTGATGTAGTTATACACCAACAGTTTAGTCACTATGTTATGTCTCGTTTCTTGATAAAATGCCTTACCCCTGAATTCTCTCTCATTCTTCTCCCCCTAGTTACACAGTAGATCTAAAGTAGACTATAATTTTTGTTTGAAGTAGAACAAAAAGATTAATAGTTGTTCGATCAAAGTATTATTTTACCAGCCGGTACAATGTGTATTTATACTTTGTGAGGTCTTCTTGTCTTTTAAATTTTGAGAGATTGCAAATCCAAGGGAGTTGATCTCAGAAGGAATCGTAGATAAATTCTTTCTGAGAATAAGATATTTCTTATGTTGATTTTCCTTGACTTGTGGTATTGATTGGATTTTTCCTTTGCTGAGCAGATATTCCGTTATTTGAAGTATTAAATCTGGTCCCTTGATTGCGGCATCGATTGACGTCCTTAGATGGAGTAATCTCCAGTGTATCGATTCATGCCCTTGATTTTCATTGATTGTGGTAATTCTTATAATATCCTCATTGATCTTCTATCAAATCCTTGATTGATTTTATCTTTGAATTTTTGTTGCTCCTTCCTTTTTCATATTGATTCTACGAAGCTTCCTTTCCATTGCCTCAAGGGGTATTGCTGCACATAAAGGATAATGTGTTATGTTACATCATGAAAATAAATATAGACCTAACAATCTCCCTCTTTTGATGATGAAAAAAATAATGTAATCACATCAGTTTACTTTCAGGTTTAACAGTCGACTCAACGTTTGTTGTAGTCGACTCCCGCTCAATTTATGTATCTTGTGAGATGTGTCTAGTCAACTCCCCCTCAGCTTGACATCTTGTTGAGCAGTGGTTGTAGTCGACTCCTTCTAAATTTTGTACTGTATGATGTACCTGCAATTTTCTCGGAGACACAAGACAATTACAAACAAATTACAAAACACAGAATAGCGACCAATAAATAGGGAATACATGCCCTCAACCTGCTTACTTTCTTGCCCTTTAGCATCAATAAAAAGTTAGTAATATCAGTCTACGGTTATCTAAATCAACATGCAAAAGAAAAAGTAATTGTCTTAATAATACAACCCCGTATTGAAACATCAGTACAAAAAGAAGCAAAAAGAAATTATTTTAAACAACCATGCATCAGTGGCGCAGAAAGTAGGTAAGGGTATTGCAGACAACCTTCTTGATATGTTCAAAGCTAGCATTTACCGTGACTGAGATCCCATTAATCCTACCGTGCACCTCTTGAAATGTCTCTACTGTATTTTCTGCAATCTTGAGAATTTGCACCCTGATCTTGGGCACATCAAAGCCTGTCTCCTTTGATACTCTGTGGACATCTTCGATTGTTCTTTGCATAGAGGTTAGAGAGTGCTTTATGACTTTAAATTTATCAGTGATGGAGGATAAATTTTCCAAGCGATTTAGATCGCCTGCAATAGGAAGATACACAAAGGTTTTTGCTTATAAGTCGGAGGGGGCATTTTTGGCTTCATCATCTTGCTTATTTACCCAAGTTTCCCTTACAACAATATACACCATGCTAACAAATGACCTCTAAAGTTGTGAGACTTGGTGAAAATGATATAGAGATAGTTGGAAAGAGATATGTTGTGACAAATGGGTGATGAACATACCATAGGGAAGACTCGTGGGATCATCCGCACTCTCTATCAAAAAATTGATAACCCACGAGGATAAGTTGACCTTGTGTTTAGTCAAAAGACAGTAGACCACGAAGGTACCACGTCTGGAAAAGGTAGGGAAAAATCTTGTTCTTGGGAGAAGAGTGGTTGCCACAATATGTGTTAAGACACGAGTTTTGAAACAAACATCACTAGTTCCTAATTGACTGGGAAGGCAATCGGAGGGTGACTCAGCTATACTCCTTTTTGCTTGATGAAAAGAAATTTCAAAATCCTCAGGCCACGTATTCTTAAAAATCATAGAGAAGCCAGAACACTTACACTGAAAAATAGAGACAAACAGAGCACAATCCAACACAATATGTATGCCAAGAACAAAGGTTTCTAACTTGTCAGGTTTGTTAGAGCAAAGATTAGCATAGAACATTTTAATAAGGGATTCATATACCTTGTGATGAGGCAAGCAGAGAAGGTCTTTCCACCCCTGAAAATTGAAGATCTTATTGACTTTGTATTTGAGACTTTCCAGGACATTTAACTCAATAACTCTACCATGGGCTACACGCTTATCTTTGAAGTCTATGAAGGCATCCCTGTTGGGTGTATCTCAAAAATTTAGGTCTGACTCGAGAGAACTTGAGAGATAAGTTTTCGGCTCTTTGGGTGCGAGGGTTTTAGAAATAGCTTCCAATAAGATAGCGAATTATTCGCTTTACTGCAGTTAAGTGTGAATCCTTAGGAGCTATTTGAAACCTAGCACATTTACATACACTGAATATTATGGTCGACTAGCAGTTAGATATAATAAATATCGAATCATTCCATGATACTTTGGTTCATCCACTAAGTTTCCTTGTTCTTCATTGTCTAAACTTGTAGAGGGGCTCATAGGAGTTCCAATTGATTTGTTATTGCTAATTCCAAACTTTTGAATTAATTTTGCCGTATACTTGGTCTGGCAGATGAATATCCCACTTTCTGACTGATAAGTTTTGAGTCCAAGAAAGAAAGTAAGTTCTCCCATCATACTCATTTCGAACTCACTCTGCATGAGAATTGAGAAATCCTTGCACAAAAGAAGAGTAATACTTCCAAATATAATATCATACACATAGATCTGGATAATGAGATTAGCTTCAGTGGATATTTTGATGAATAAAGTAGTATCTATGAGAATCTGAGATTAACTATTCTAGTGAACCCATGAACAATTAGAAAGGAACTGTTTACCCTTAAAATTGGATAACAATTAAACTTATAATGTGGTTTTAATGACACGTGATTTCACTCAATAGCAATTGATAAATATGAATATTAATAGCAAAGATGAAAAATAAAGTAAAGCAAACTAATTTTAGAATTGAACTCAACCCTCGAGTTTGGACACCCTCGAGCTGGTTGACGCAAGAACAATTAAATTATAACAAGCTGATGAACAATAGTATAAACGAGAAAGAGAGTTATTGCTTTGATATCTGTGAACAATGTGTCTTACAAATGATTAGAACTCTCCTTTATATAGTAGATGAATTCTACTTATGGTATAACTCTAATTACAGAAGGAAATCCCATGATCATATAATTAACCGTTTTAGATTTGATCCGTTCCGAGATTTACGCCATGATCCTCGACTAGTCATGGATATCTCACCTTTCTGTTATTGTGCTATGTTTGATCTTGCTCGATGTCTGTCTCATTTGGCTTCGATCAATACTAGCCTCGATCTCGATAGGTACCTCGATTCTGAACTTGGTACCTTATCCTTGTGATCTAGTCTGTTCCGTTACGAGGAGACCTCCGATGCAACCTCCTGGCCTCATTCAAATAGTAAAAATTGGGTGGGCTCGATTTTAACCGTATACAGATAGTCCCCTCATTTTTGGAGTGTTTGAGCCTTCAATTTTTTACCTCGACCTCTCATGACATCATCCCCGTGACTTAAGCGACGAAAGTGACCGAAACGTCCCGTCGGTACAGCTTCCCAAATCATTAATGAGTGTAAGTTGGTGGTCAGCCACTAGTGCCTTTGAACTGTCATTGTAAGTCCCATAAATAGGCCCTCTTCCCATTGATTAAAAATTTACTTTCACTTTCCTCTAATTTCCCAAGCTTTTACATCTCATAAGTTCTTCCCTTTTGTAATATTTTCAGATTTTGTTGTTAACCTATTCTTAAACATCAAATTATGTCATCTTCTTTCTTCTTCAAACTAACAGGAACGACAAAAACATCCAAAATAGTTCCCCAAAAGGAAAATGCTTCTTCATCACGGTCGGCGGGTGACAAAACACCGATGGAGTCGCACCCTGAGGAGTGTGTTCCCGGAGGGTGTGTCCCTAATTCCGACTTCAAGATTGAGAAAACTTCCTCAGTATCTGGTCGATGCGAGCCAATGTCAAGGTACATATACTCGATAACTGAGAGCCACCTTAAGCAGGTAAAGAAAGGCTACAACTGGGAGGGCAAAGAGGTAGTGATTCCAACCCCTGAACAAGATATCACCACCCATGTGGAAGGGTTTCTATGTGTTTACACTTACCCTTTCACGTTGGGCCCCCTCGATCCCGTCATCGTCGATTTTTGCCACAAATATCAAATAACCTTGGGCTCCTCCTTTTGGCGAATTTTCATTCTGCTCCGATTCTTCTCAAGCAAAGTCGGTGGGATGTCTTTCACCCTCGACCACCTCATCAGATTGTACAACCCCCTTATCTATCGAGGCAGGCTAATAAAACTCCAGCGTCGAGATACCAAGTTATTGTTCTCGAGCATAGTTGAGGAAAATGATCGAGGTTGGATGGGCCGGTTTGTTGAGTGAGGACTTCCGACCTAATCGCAGCAGAGAATATGCCATTTCTTAATAAGTGGAGCATGAATCATAAGCATTATCTTACTATTAACTTCCATGTATTATTGCATTCATTCGCTTTTTCACATTAATGTCTTTCTTTCATGATGTAGCGGTTGCTTGGATGCCAGATTCAGTTCCTGACCTCGAGATCTTGGTTCGGAGCTTGGCCTCGACTTCTATGTAGGTTGAGCTCTCATGGCGTGATATGGAAAAGAGCCGATGGGAGGCCAATAATCATGGTAAGCCCCCTCTTTATGTATTCAATGATTTGATTGAGATGCCCTTTTTCTACTTATTCAATTTTCTCGTGTAAAAGCTTGGGCAAAGATGCAGTCATGAGGCCCCCGTCTGGCGAGGAGGAGACTTCGGCCCTGGTTTCGAAACCGGCGAGGATAAGAAGAGGAAAAGGACCTCAACCTCCGAGGATCCAAAGCCTAAGAAAAATTTGGTTCGTAAGCCAAAGAAAGATACTGTTGCCTTGCCCACGGAGGTGATTCAACGACAAATGGAGGAAGAAGAAGAGGATGAAGAAGAAGAAGACGACTCCGTACTGGTGGCCCGAGTGAAGAAGACCATCGAGGCCCCAAAGGCCACTGAATAGGTGGTGGTCGATGAAATTCTTCCCTGAGCTGAGGGGGTCTTAGAGAAGGACTCAGGCAAAGTCCCTATGTCGTCGAAGATCGAGGATCCCCCCAACCGAAATGAGAAAATGGTGGGAGTGTCTGAAGGGACCGGCCTTGAAGCCCTTCGAACTGAAGAGATGCCCCATGTGACTCACTTGGGGCAATAGTAATCGGAGACTCACCTACTCTCCCTGCATATTCCGAAGAGGCAATTTGGGAGGCCCTGGCTATGAGGACCCCCGAGATAGATGGAGTTAACGGGGGGAGGTGGGGATGAGGACCTCTTCCGTGATTACTTTACTGGGGTCGAAGATGCTACCGGCTCGAGTGACGCATCGAGTCTCTTTGATGAGGCTTAATGAGCCCTGAATCGGGTAAGTCTCAATTCCTTTCGTTGATGTCACATTCTTCCATTTTCTGTCTAACTTCCTCTCTTTTTTATATATGACACTCTATCAGGAGGCATTTTCTAAATCCTGAGCAGAGTTTAGCCGATGTGAGTTTGACCTCCGAGGGCTAACGGAGGAGAGAAATGCCCTCAAACTTCACCGTGGGCAAAAAAAAGAGGAGATCAAGGACCTTCGAGCCGAGTTGGCCAAGGCTCACCAAAGATCAAACCGACCTAATCGAGCAGGTAAGATTTCAATCTCATAGCTGCAGTAGAAGATCGATAGGATCAAGCGGTTCCGCGAGCAGATCAATACGATGAAGGCGAAGTCCTTGGCGTGGAAAAAAGGTATGGACCACTTTGCTGCAGAAAAAGAGGCTGCTCGAGCCCAATTGTTATCGGTCGAAACTCAGCTTCGAGGCATAAAGAAGAAGAGCTCAGGTTAGGCAAAGAATATAGAGGAGGTCGAGGCTCGGGTAGCTTCCGAACATGAAAAGGCTAAATATGAGGCCGAAAGGGCAATGGCCAAGGCTGAGGCGATCGTGGCCGACTACCGGACTGATGCTGAAGCCTCTCATGTACAAGAGAGAGAGGTTGCCGAGACCACTCAAAGTCGAGTGCAGTGGATTGCTAAACTCGCCAAATGACAATATCGGAGGGAAAACCTCGAGGAGATACATGCTCGAGGTTTCGATCTCTCCGAAGAGATAATAAAGGCTAAAGAGCAAGAAATCGATGCTATAGCACTGGCCTCTTCTGATGATGACGACGATGATGATGCTGATGATGGCAGCAAGAACGGGGCCAAAAATGGGGAGGACCTTGATGAAGAAGAGAATTCCCCGAGGAAAATTAGGGATTTTAGACCTTTTTTTTGGATTTTTTTCGTGAGACCCTGTCCGGCCCTTGGAAATATCTTCGTACATATAAAATATCTTTTTTCTCTTTGTGACTTGTCTTTATTCTATTTCATTCCATGTGAAAATTCTATTTCTTTCATGTGTTCATGCCTTAAGAAGATTTCGCTCAAAAGTTTGAGACTTAGGCAATTAGACCGAAGTCAGACCAGTGTAGACTTTATAATCGAGTGGGTACTTTCTCAAACACGTAATAGAGTGAACCTTAGATTTTAGTTGAGTAAGGATGATTTTTCGAACTCAAAAACTAAAATGGCCCCTAGACTCTTGACTTTGGCCGATACGACCTCTAAAGAGTGGCTTTTTCGCTTTTCGGCTAAAAAGAGTTAATCATATAAAAATTTGTCATGCCTAAGCATGAGACAAATCTGTACCTGTTAGGTTTTTCAGGGGTTAATGTTATCGAAACCCTTTGCTTTGTTATGCCTTAGCCCAAAATTGCTCGAAAGTTCGAATAATTTGATACCCCTTAGGGTTTTCGAGGTTTTCGAGGGTTGACATTGTCGAAATACTTTTGTCATTTTTTCGAGGGTAGTCTTGTTTAACCGATTTAAGAGAATATTTGAAGGCCTGTTTTATAATGGAATTCGGACATCTCCGAACCATGTTATTTTGGCCGTAGCCTTGGGATCCGCCTCTTGGGCTAGTTTCCCGATTATACTTCGAACTTGTTTGAAGTGTCAGTCCCCCAGTGGGGTGGCCTAGGCCTATAACATCAAGGATTGCCTTTTTAAGTTCTTACGATCTCGAGGTTTAGTAATTCGATCATGTCAATTTTTTGGGCGGCAATCCCCGAGAATGGTGTAAGTTGTTTGAACTTCAATTATGATCGGCCCTTAAGCTAGTTTCCATAATATATCATAAGTATTAAATTGTAAACTATAAATATTTCTAAGGCATGGAACATCTGGTAAGGAAAAATACTTCTTTCAATAGATTATGTTGCATACATGTTTTGCCATAAGGGCTCGAGTAATCTATATGGACACGGTTCATTCGAGCGTTTGGCCTTTTACAAAATTTACCTATCGATTGACACAAAGTATTTTCGTTGTAATCATCTGAAAGCGTTGCCCCCCAGTATTCGAGGTTGATTGTAAAACAGCTTTGGATTTTGTTGAATTGCTCTAAGTTTGTAGGAACAATGGTTGCCTCGTTAAAAACCTCGCCAGAAAAACTCGTTTGGGACAAAAACCGGTCTAAGGGAAAAAGAGTGCAACACATGCTTTCAAATCTAAGGACTTCATGGTGAAGAATGCTCCGATGTCTCCGATAGAACACCTGTAACCGGTTAGTATAAAATATAAATGAAAATGGAGAAGGTCGTACCTTAGAAATAATATCATTTGAGGAGTGATATGTTCCAATTATTTGGTAATTGTTCGTCCTTCATCGTGCCAAGTTTGTAGGATCATTTTCCGATGATACCGAGGACCTGATATGGTCCCTCACCAATTTGGGCTAAGTTTACCTTTGTTTGGGTTTCAAGTATTTAGGGTGACTATTCTCATAACTAAATCCCTAATTCTAAAGTGTCGAAGATTGGCTCTTTGGGTGTAGTACCTTTCGATCCGCTGCTTCTGTGCGGCCATTCGAATGAGGGCGGCTTCCTATTTTTCATCTAGCAATTCCAGGCTTGTATTTATAGCCTCAGGATTTGACTCTTCTGTTTCATATCGAAACCTGATGCTAGGTTCCCCCACTTCGAACGAGATCAGAGCTTCGGCGCTATATACTAAAGAGAACGGTGTTGCCCCCGTACTGGATTTCAACGTTGTTCGATTCCAAAGAACCTCGAGAGATATTTCTCTCCATTTCCTCTTAGCGTTGTTCCATCTTTTCTTTAGATATTGAATGATGGTCTTGTTTGTTGATTCGGTCTGTCCGTTCCCACTAGGGTTATATGGTGTTGACAGGATCATTTTTATTTTGTGGTCTTCGATAAACTTTGTCACTGTGCTGCCGACGAATTGTTACCCATTGTCGCATACAATCTTAGTAGGTATCCCGAACCGACATATAATGCGATCCTAGATAAAGTCTATGACTTTTTTTGTCTAACTTTCTCGAAAGCCTGTGCTTCAACCCACTTAGAAAAATAGTCAGTCGTAAACAAAACAAATTTAGCTTTACCTGGGGCCGATGGTAGAGGGCCGACGATATCCATTCCCCATTTCATGAACGTCCATGGGGATAGGATTGAATGGAGTTGCTCTCTGGGCTGGTGGATCATCGACGCATATCTTTGACACTTGTCTCTTTTTCGAACGAATTCTTTAGTATCCTTTTCCATATTGGCCCAATAGTATCCTACTCTGATGACTTTGTGAACCAATGATTCGGCACCAGAATGATTCCAGCAAGTGCCCTCATGAATTTTCTTTAGGACGTAGTCGGTGTCTCTAGGACCCAAACATATTGCGAATGGTCCATCGAACGTCTTTCTATATACATCTTCGGCCAATGTGAATCGTACGACCTTCATACGTAGAGTCCTCGGTTCTTTAGGATCCGATGGAAGCTTCCCGTTCTTTAGGTACTCAATATATTTATTACTCCAATCCCAGGTCAGGCTTGTGGAGTTTATTTCGGCATGGCATTCTTCGATTACTGACCTCGAAAGTTGTACGAAATTCCCCCAACCAAGCTCGTCATCGTCGACTGATGACCCCAAATTTGCAAGGGCATCGACCTCGCTGCTTTGTACTTGAGGCACATGATGTAGGGTCCATTATTTAAACCGATGTAGAGTCAGCTACAGTTTGTTCAAGTAACTCTGCATTCGATCTTCTCGAACCTCGAAGGTTCTGTTGACTTGGTTTACCACAAGTAGGGAGTCACATTTGGCCTCGATGACCTCTGCTCCAAAACTCTTAGCTAGCTTGAGACCTGCAATCATGGCCTCATACTCGGCCTCATTGTTAGTTAACTTTATAGTTTTGATAGATTTTCTAATTGTATTACATGTGGGTGGCTTCAAAATGATGCCTAGCCCGGACCCCTTCACGTTTGAAGCGCTGTTTGTGAAGAGTGTCCACATCCTCGATGATGTACCCGATTTTAACAATAGTTCTTTTTCAACCTCTGGTACGACGGCTGGCGCAAAGTCATCCACGAAGTCTGTTATGATTCGAGACTTGATGGCCGTTCGGGGTTGATACTCGATATTGTACCCACTGATCTCGATGACCCATTTGGCCAATCGGCCCGAGAGTTAGGGCTTATGCAAAATATTGCAAAGAGGATAAGTAGTCACCATATGGATCAAGTGACATTGAAATATGGTTTTAATTTCCTAGAAGCGCTTATTAGGGCGAGCGCTAATTTTTCTAAGTGCGGGTACCGGTTCTCGGCCTCACCTAAAGTATGACTAACATAGTAAATAGGAAATTTCATACCTTGCTCTTCTCGAACTAGGACCCCACTTACCGCGATTTCCGAGACTGCTAAGTACAAGTAGAGTTGTTCGTCAGCTTTCAGAGTATGAAGCAGTGCCGGGCTCGAGAGGTATCTCTTAAATACTTCTAATGCTTGTTGGCATTCCGGGGTCCACGCAAAATTGTTCTTATTTTTGAGCAGTGAGAAGAACTTGTGACTTCTATCAAAAGACCCCGAGATGAATCGGCCTAAGGCAGCTATGCGCCCTGTCAATCTTTGTACGACCTTAACATTGTCCACGACTGTCATGCCTTCGATTGCCTTGATTTTATCGGGGTTAATCTCGATCCCCCGATTTGATACCATAAAGCCGAGGAACTTGTCCGAGCTTACCCTGAATGCACATTATTCCGGGTTGAGCTTCATGTTGTATTTCTTTAGTATATCTAAGGTCTCCTGCAAATGTGTCAAATGGTATTTGCTCGCAGGGACTTAACTAGCATATTGTCAATATAAACCTCCATTGATTTACCTATTTGTTCTTTGAACATTCGATTTACTAAGCGTTGATAGGTAGCACCGGCATTTTTTAGTCTAAAAGACATTACATTATAGCAATATGTGTCATAGTTAGTAATGAACGAAGTCTTTTCCTGATCCTCCGGGTTCATTTGTATTTGATTGTACCCGGAGATGGCATCGAGAAAACTAGGGATCTCATGGTCGGACGTGGCGTCGATCATGTTATCGATATCCAGCAAGGAAAAGAGTCTTTAGCGCGGGCTTTGTTTAAATATTTATAGTGTACGCACATCCTAAGTTTATTTCCCTTTTTAGGGACCACAACTACGTTTGCTAAAAACTCGGGATATTTTACTCCCCAAATGGATCCTATCTTGAGAAGTTTAGTTACCTCATCCTTGATGACTACATGTTTTACCTCAGAC
This sequence comes from Nicotiana undulata, assembly GCA_005239495.1. NCBI lineage: Eukaryota > Viridiplantae > Streptophyta > Magnoliopsida > Solanales > Solanaceae > Nicotiana > Nicotiana undulata. The sequence goes on from ML280877.1 coordinate 28,936, forward strand.
TGGGTCCTCCTCTTTTGTTTCACTAGGAGGAACTCGATGCGTAGTGATATCTGGTGGGATACCTGTCATATCTTAGTGGGACCAATAAAAACAATCCATATTATCGATAAGAAATTTAATGAGATTTTCCCTGAGCTTGGGGGTTAACCCCGTGCCTAAATATACCTTTCGATCGGGTAGATGCTCGATCAGTGTGATGTGCTCCAACTCTTTGACTGTTGATTTGGTGGTGTCGGAATCCTCGAGGATTATGAAGGATCGAGAGATCCAGTAGTCATCGTCCTCGTCCTCGTCCTAGCCTGTAAAGCCCCGGAAAACATTTCGCTAAGTAATTTAGGATTTCCTGGTGTCAGGTAGGCTAATTATAATATTTTATGTGCTATTAATATGATGGACATCAATTGGGTTTGGTAATAAGTGTATTAGTCTTATACTAAGTAATGTGGGGTCCATCGAGAGTCCTAAGTCTAAGTCATGTTGGAAAATTTCATTATAGGCTATAATTCCAAATGGGTTCGCACAAGTCCACACTTTTGACGAGCATACCTAAATATATATAAGGTGTTATGTGATGAATAACCTATCAAACGTAAGGTCTTTGATCTAGTTTCTAACACTTCAAACTTTTCATCATTTAGACTTCCTACACAAAGTTATGATCAACTTACCAAAGGCTGGCATAATGCAATTCTGCGGCCATTATGCGATCGCAGAAGTGGTTATGCGACCGCAAAATTATCGCAGGCCTGTCCAGTGCAACCCATTTCTGGACACCGATTCCACGATCCATTCTGCAACCCACATACCTGTTTTGCGGTCCATTGTGCGACCGCAGACCCGATTTCGGAGGCTTCTTTTTCCTATTTTCATAACTCAACCCCATTTTGATAAATAGGCTTTGGGGCTTCATTTGGGGCCAGTTTTCTAGTGAATATAGAGAGAGGTGAGAGCATTTTAGAGAGAGAATGAGGAACCTAACATCCTAATCATCCAATCTTTCACAATTTCTCAAGAATTAAGGAAGCTAATCTCTATCTCACTATCCTTCCGGGTAAGTATTACTTCTAAGATTTCATATAAGAGATTATGAATTCAAAAATATATTGTGGGGTTAGAAATGAGCCATGCATGTGACAATAAGATATCGTATGTGGGATTAATGAACTATTTTGGGTAGTTCTTGTAGAAATTGGTTGAACGAAGAAGAAATTTCCATTGTAGAACCTTGTAGTCTATTTCACGTAATTAGGTGTTTGATGAAATTCCTAAGAGAGTTACACCATGTGAAATCTTTCTAAATTATTAATAGATTTTCGCTATCTCCTTATAGATTATTATTGGTAGAGGTGTTGGTACGTTGTAGTATCTTAAAGAAAGTTCAACCAGTTATGTTGGTTAAACTTTATCTCTCGGAATGGAATTCCCGTAATGTTTTCCGTAAGTTTAAGTATAATTGGCTCAAAATTTCTAATTTCTACATTCCGGGTCATCCCGTATGAACTTATAAACTTGATTATTAAGAATGATCTTGTGACGAAAGATAGAGGTGCAAAGTATGGTTGCTTATAAAAACAGTATGTCTTTGAGTAGTATTCTAAATGAAAACTAGTATATCAATTGGGTGAGAAAAACTCGACACTCTCAATACTCCTAGTCTTCCCTACTTGTACTTAATGACTTAATTAAATATGTCCTGTATACGGCTAAAATTGGAGAGTCCGATTTTATGATCATTATGGCATTTCCATAGCCCATCTTCAGAAGGATCGAGGCACAGTTCGAGGTTCGACCCCGAGGGAGAACATCGGGTATTCCCCACGCTCGACCTCGGGGCGGTATAAATCGGAGACCATCATGTCAAAGCGGGAAATTCCCAAAAGGCACGTGGTTAGAGCTGACCAAGTTTGGAAGAATAGTACAAGTTCGTACCGCGCCATTAAATAGTTGTACTAGCTGCTCTTCTTTGTAATAAATGCATATGTACTATGTTGGGATTCCCCCTCCTATATAAAGGGGACCCTTGTCATTTTGTAACATATATGATATTCAATACAAGAACAAGAACATTCTCTGCTCTCTAACTAAAACATACTCTATCGTTGTTCCTTTGATTTATTGCTTCCATTTATTGTGTTTCATTAAGTGTTCTTCATTTATTGCTCATTATTGATCATAAAGATCCTTCATCGAGGCCCTTAGTAATGTTAGACCTCTATCGACCGCTCACTGTTAGCACTGTAGCTCGACCTCGAGGCCCTACCTCGGACAGCTCGAGACCCCGATCTGAGGCAGCTTGGTTTGCATATCACTACTTTATTTTACTCCTACCTTATTTTCCTAACTCACACTAAGCATCTATTGCCCAACAACTAGTATTAAAATAAATAACATATTTTTAGAACCACAAAATCAAATATAATTGTCATTACCATTTTCAAGGTAAACAGTTTGGCACCCACCGTGGGGCTAAATATTTTAGTGCTGGTTTACTAAAAAACACAAGCTATTCTTCACACCTTTTTTGTCAATGAATCTTTGATTTCAGGTCAAAATTTCTAACTCAGTGAATGCATATGAAAGCAACGGTCCTGAGGATCATGGAGAGCATATCAATGCTTACACTTAGAATGCCCGATCTCCCGAAGTATAACGGAACCTCGGACCCCAACGAGCATATCAGTGCTTACACTTGTGCTGTAAAAGGAAATGACATGAAGGACGACGAGACTGAATCCGTCCTGTTGAAAAATTCGGAGAAACACTATCAAAGGGGGCCATGATGTGGTATCACAATATATCCCCAAACTCAATAGACTCGTTTGACATGCTGGCAGACTCTTTTATAAAGGCACATGCCGGTGCCATCAAGGTTGCCGCAAGGAAATCTGACGTCTTCAAAATCAAGCAAAGAGAAAATGAGATGCTACGAGAGTTCGTATGTCGCTTTCAAATCGAGCGAATGAAATTACCACCAATCTCCGATGACTGGTATTTATATGCCTCCACAAGGTTTGAATGAACAGATCTCGGTAGCTTCGAAACAGATAAAGCAGAACTTGGTTGAATATCCTGCCGTAACTTCAGCGGATGTCCACAACCGGTATGAGTCAAAGATCAGGGTTAAGGACGAGCAACTGGGAGCTCCATAGGGCAATGTATATCCTAGCAAAGGAACCAAGGCCAAGCAAGGAAAGGTACCAACCATACACTGAGATCGAAGAAACGCCCCAAAATGCAACATAACTCAAAAAGACGGAAGGATGGATCGAGGCCATAGTTCACGGGGACTCGTGAACAAAGTCGGGTTTGATAGACACACAGGACCGGTGGAAGCACCCTGGTTATCGGACATCGTATCGGCCATAGGTAAAATCAAAGATACCAGGTGGCCAAAACCCATACTATCGGAAAGGGGAGATCATCCTCCCGGTCAACATAGCCGGTACTACCTAATATACCAAGTTTCATGTCATTGAAGGGGACATGAGGTACACTGCCTTGCTCGGAAGGCCGTGGATACACTGAGCAGTACCTTCAACCCTTCATCAAATGATTAAGTTGCCAATGAAGGACAAAATAAAAATGATATACGGTGAGCAGCATGCAGCAAGAGAGATGTTTGTGGTGCACGATGTGGCACCAACGTCAACACCTTCTACATCGAAGGAGCCAAAGGAGAAGCAAACAACCAAGTAGCAAGCACAAGCTACATTTTTGGCTACGCCCGAATGAATGAAAAAAGGACCGTACCGCGTCCTCGGAACAAGCAGTTGAAGCATAGCGAGGCTCAAATGCCATCACTGCTAAGGTATAACCCTCTCCATTTTTATTTACGTTTTACACTAACCTATGTGCAGGTGTCCGATTAGAGGAATCGAAGAACTTTCCATCTTGAAGACCTTAGGTTTTAAAGCATGCGTTGCACACTTTTTCCCTTAGATCGAATTTTATCCCAAATGGGTTTTACCAATGAGGGTTTTAACGAGGCAACATCTATATGCTACCTAAGGAGGACTCAACAAGTATTCAAGGATTCTCCTCAATCAACCCAGAATACTGGTGGGCATCCCCCCGGGAGACCACCTCCTCGGAGAAATCAAAATGAGGCAAAAAGGGTCTCGATAGGAAAATGGTGTATCGGGCCAAACGGTCAAATGAATCGTATCCGCTTAGAATAATCGAACCCTCGACGGCGAAAACATGTACACTTGTACCAAGAAATCAAAAGAGTATCTTTTATCACCAAAAGCTTTGCATTTTCAAAAACATTTGTTATTTTCGCAAGAAGCGGCTCAAAGGCGAGAAATTCTCAAGCACTCCTGAGCACTCGGGGATTGCTATCGACAGTCAGATCATCGCGCCTTCGAAAGCTCAAAGCCGTAAGACCCCAATCAGGAAACTTCGAGCCCGAATGCCCTACATGAGGCACCGATATAAGCCCTTCATGAGGAAATATCAAATCTGTAAGACCTCAAGCAACGCATGAATTATAAGACCTCCACGAGGCAATATCGAATTTGTAAGACCTCAAGCAAGGCATGAATTATAAGACCTCCACGAGGCAATATCGAAACTGTAAGACCTCAAGTAAGGCATGACCAAAAATCTGTAAGACCTCAAGCAAGGCATGTCCAAACATGTAAGACCTCAATCAAGGCATGTCCAATTTGTAAGACCTTAAAAAGGCAAAATCCCGATATTAAAGCCAAGGTTATATATTCGAACTTGTAAGACCCCTTAAAAGACATACCCTTGATATAGACGCCGAGACTACCTCACTCGGAGAATAAAAGGCTACGGCCAAACACAATGACTACGGTCATAAGGCTCCATTAAAACTAACGCGACTCGGAGACGTTCGACCGTCGCCATAAAATCACATGCCTACAAATACTTCGAAATTACTTCAAAAATGTAAAGACCTGTAGAATCATTAACCAAAAACGACGCCCGTTTAGATCCCTATGTTGTTATATCTGTAGAAATTCATCGCGTCGAGCAAGCTCGCCGCGGTTCGGACCTTTAGGATTGAAAAGTACCTTGTGGACTTAAAGGATAGCATATGTTAATGCAATGTGGTAAGGTTATATCATATGCCTCAAGGAAGCTTAAGAATCACGAAAAGAATTATCCGACGCATGATTTGGAGCTTGCAACATTTGTTTTTGCATTGAAAATCTGGCGGCACTATCTGTATGGAGTCCATGTGGATGTGTTCACAGACCACACGAGTCTCCAATATCTATTCAAACAGAAGGAGTTAAACTTGAGGCAAAGAAGATGGCTGGAGTTGCTCTAAGATTATGATATGAATATCTTGTACCATCCAGGGAAAGCTAATGTGGTGGCAGATGCTCTTAGTCGTAAATCCATGGGTAGCTTGGCTCACTTGGAAGCAGGTCAGAGGCCCTTGGCTCGAGAAGTTCACCAAATGGCCAGCCTAGGGGTTTTTCTTACGACCTATGATAAAGGGGACGTTATAGTACGCAACAGAGCAGAATCATCACTTGTGGAGGAAGTCAAGGAAAAAAAATACAAAGATCCAACATTAGCGCGCTAAAAGAGGCAATTCTTAGCCACCGAAGCACATCTTTTTTGCTTAGCAAGGATGACGGTGTCTTGCGGTGCCAAGGAAGATTACGTGTCCCAGATGTGGATGACCTTCGGCAGAGGATAATGGTAGAGGATCATAACTCTAGATATTCCGTACACCCAGGTTCTACGAAAATGTACCATGACCTCAAGGAAGTTTATTGGTGGAATGACATGAAGAGGGGTGTGGCAGACTTTGTGGCTAAGTGTCCGAATTGTCAGCAAGTGAAGGCCGAACATCAAAGGCCCAGTGGGTTGGCGTAGCTTATAGAAATACCGATGTGGAAGTGGGAGATGATCAATATGGATTTTGTGGTAGGGTTACCCCGCACTCCGTGCAAGTCTGACTCAATTTAGGTAATAGTGGATCGGCTCACGAAGTCAGCACATTTCTTGCCGGTCGTGTCTACCAACACTGCAGAACAATATGCTTAGTTGTATATCAAGGAAATAGTCAGGCTCCATGGCAGCCTATTTTCCATTATCTCGGATAGAGGGGCCCAATTCACAGCAAAAGTTTGGAAGAAATTTCAGCAAGGTTTGGGGACGCAGGTAAATCTCAGCACAACTTTCCACCCGCAGACTGACAGACAAGCAGAGCGGACCATCCAAATGCTCGAGGACATGATGCATGCTTGTGTGCTTGATTTTAATGGTATCTGGGATGATCAATTGCCACTTATAGAATTTGCTTACAACAACAGTTTCGATGCTAGTATTCAGATGGCACCATTTGAGGCTTTGTACAATAGAAGATGTAGATCACTGATTGGGTTGTTCGAGGTTAGAGAGGCCAAACTATTAGGACCATATCTCGTGCATCAAGTTATAGAGAAGGTTATAATCATAAAGGAACGGTTAGAAACTGCTCAGAGCCATCAAAATTCCTATTCGAACGTTCGTCGCAGGGATTTGGAGTTCCAAGAAGATGATTGGGTGTTCTTGAAGGTATCTCCCATGAAGGGGGTCATGCGGTTTGGGAAAAAGGGGAAATTGAGTCCGAGGTATGTGGGGTCATATAGAATCACTCAAAGGATAGGAAAGATGGCGTATAGGCTTGAGTGCCCCCTGAAATGTCATTGGTGCACCAAGTGTTTCATGTGTCTATGTTGAAGAAAGTGGTTGGAGACCCGTCTGCCATCGTACCGGTCGAGAGTGTTGAGGTTAATGAAGAATTGTCATATGAAGAGGAACCGGTTGCTACTCCTGATAGGCAGGTCCGTAAGTTGAGAAACAAGGAAATTGCATCGGTTAAAGTATTATGGCGAAATCAACAAGTCGAGGAAGCTACTAGGGAAGCTGAAAATGAAATGAAAAAGAAGTATCTTCATTTGTTTGAATAAGTCAGGTAATAGTTTAGGAAGTTGTCATATCTAAATAATTGCATTGCTTGTCAAAATTGTGGAAAGCCACCCCACTTCCCTAGTCATCCGTCCTCTTATAACCCCTTTAATCTGTGTTGTATTTATGTGCTATTGTGTTGATTGATTATGTGAAATTCATTGAAAGGTGTTTCGGGGGCTCTCTGACAGGTGGATAGGCCTAATTACAAGGGAAACTCTGGCAACATTTTTAGAAAAATTAGGAGTTAGTTAAATTTGGGGGCTGGCATATAGTATTTTCAAACCCTAGTAATTTCCCGATCCTCATTTGAGGACGAACGATCTTAAGTGGGGGAGGATGTAAAGACTCGTAGAATCCTTAACCAAAAACGAACGCCCGATTGAAAAGTACTCTGCGGACTTAGAGGATAAATTTCGTAAAGAGATGCAGAATTGTGGTCCACTATGCGATCGCAAACCTGCTTTGCGGACCGCATAATGGCCGCAGAGTAGGGCAGGAGACTGCCCAATTTGAGGGCAGTTATGCGACCGCATAACTGTTATGCGGTGCATTATGCGATCACATAAGAGTTATGCAGTGCATAGTGACCGCATAACCAGGCAGTTCGGTCGTCCAGTTGAGGCCTGTTATGCGGCAGGTGTACGGACCGCATAACCGAAATGTGACCGCAAACCTGCGTCGGGGCACCTATTTTCTAATTTTAAAAACCAGACCCCCAGACTTATATAACACCCATCCCCCATCCTTTTAGCCATTTCCTGATAATTTAGAGTGAGAAGATGGTGGGTTCTAGAGAGAGAAGGTCCCAACTCCCTCCAATTGATCCTCCATGACCACTCAAGCTTGGAACTAATTCAGAAGGACACCAATTTCTTCCCTCTAAAAGATAAGCTTCTACCACACCAACCTTAACTTTCAGATTTTAGTTAAAATGGACCATGGATAGGTTAGTTCATGGGAATGCGGATGGCAACCGTACTTGCATGTAATCAAGTAATCCTAAACTAGTATAGGGAAATAGGTTAGAGTAATCTTTCACTAAAAAGGGGACCATGCAATCTTAATGAGAACCTAATGTTTGATACAATTCTCAAGTAAACTCAAGCCATGATAATTACTCCTAATTATGGGTTCAATTGTGCTACATGTGAATTAGATTGAAGGTGCTAAAAGGGTCCGGTGGATTGTGGTAGAAATTAAGGAAAAAACCCAAATCGAGGTATGTATGGCTAACACTAATCTTCATGGAATAAAATCTTTGGTGCCAAAATGTACGGTATAAATTCCCTTGTTTGCTTCTCTAAAGAGTAAATGGGTTCTGTGTGTTAAGTTGCGAAACTCTTGCTTTCATGTCATTCTATGTTACTACCATGTCATTATGCTATTTGAATTTATGAAATGTGATCACTATGCTCCTTCTTTTACTATGTGTACGACTCCTCTTATGTGATGGTTTTGGTCGAGGTGAAGGATGAATATATGATATGGTTGGAGAAAGGAATGTAACCTAAAAGGTTAAATGGGCCCAAGGTCCAAGAACTGTTAACTAAAGGATGAGAAGAAATGTGAACTAAAGAATTAAAATGATATGAGATGTGAACTAAAAGATTTAAAAATGATATGGTTATGTCCTAGAGTGATATGACTTAGCTGATCGGGCGGAAATCGGACTCCATGATGTACACATGGTGGTGATTATTGAAGTATGATATTGATGATGTCTCATTGTTCCAAGTGGGATGGATTAGCAAATCGGGCAGAGATCGGACTCCGTGTGATAACGACACGGTGGTAATAATGAAAGTATGATATGGTGATGTCCCACTGGTTCAAATGAGACGGCTTAGCCGATCGGGCGGAGAGAAGACTCTCTGTAATAACGACACGGTGGTATATTGATGTCTCACTTAGGATGGCTTAGCTGGTCGGGCAGAGACCGGACTCATGTGACAACGACATGGTGGTATATTAAAAATAATAGCACTTGGCTTTAAAAGATTTAAACCAAAAGATGGTAAAACGGGATAAGAAAACGTGGTGACTCTTATTTGTGTTTCCCTCTATTTCTGTGAATTGTTATACGAGGTCTCTAATTGTGTTGCTACATGTTTGATGTTTATTCTATCTAGAGTAGAGTTTGTTCATACATACTAGTACTATTCAATGGTACCAACGTCCCTTTTTCCGAGGGTTCTACATCGTCTTATGGATGTAGGTGGCTCTGTAACTGGTAGCGTCGGGCGTCAATAGTGGTGCCTTTTCCTCCTCCTCACAGCAGTTCTGGTGAGCCCTATTTCCTCCCGGGGCCATGTGTAAATCTATGTTGCTCTCTTTTGTATATGTTGTTATATTTCAAGGTAAAGTCGGGGCCTTGTCGTAGGCAGTATTATGTCCATCTTCCTTATTTCTAGAGGCTTCGTAGACACTTATGTGGGTCGTGTATGTTTTGGGTAGTTGTTGGGTTACCACGTAACTGTAATCCCATCTCTTAAATATTTTAATTAGTATGTATGTTTTGGGAGACCTAAATGTTGGTATCGGTATATAAGAAAGAATGGGCTAACATCATGAATGTATGTGTTTGATTCATCTCCTGCTAACTCAGTAAACAATGTTATGCTAAAATATCGGGGAGTAAGTGAGTCTGGTAGGAACGGCTAAGCAGGTTCGCTTGACTGGGTTCACTCGGTTGAGCGCCGGTCGGGTCCCCCAAGGTTGAGGCGTGACAGAAAAGAACCGGTTAATCAGGCTACTCTCGACATAAGATAAAAAGCTTAGATCATATCTGTTCCAAACAATGAAAATGCTTCAAAAAATTCATCCTCCGAGCGAACCTCCCGAGGTGCTCATCTATCGTCATATATCGGCTCGTAATCGAGGTTCTCATCGAGCCATCGAAGAGTAGGATGAACACAAAAAATTCAAAAGTCTTTAACGAAGGAAAAATGTATCCATATTTGAGGTCGTACCGACCCAATGCGTAAGAGCCTAAGCGCTAGCCTAAAGAGCCTCAGGGCCGATCTAAAACAAGCCTAAGGGCCAATGCGTAAGAGCCTAAGCGCCAACCTAAAGAGCCTCGGAGGCGATCATAGAAAGCCTAAGGGCCAACGGGTAAGAGCCTAAGGGCCAGCTTAAACAGCCTCAGGGCCGATCTAAAAACATAAGGATCGACGAGCCTAAGTCAAAATTTGACTCGAGGGTTGAACCCTAAGCGGTTAACTATCAACTATTTCTTAGCGAGCATAGAACCCCAAGGGTTCCATTCCAAAGTCCTACTTATCGGACCAATTATTGACAAGCATCAAAATATAAAGCTGAAACAAAGGCACAAGAAAGTGAAACTTACATAAAGGGAAAACTGAAAGGTTTATTTTTATATGTGTGAAATAATACAAGGCTTCATTTACAATTCTCTCTAAGAGCCCTATACACAGAATCATAAAGAAAAATCCTAGTCTACTTTCCCTCGGGGACTACGGCTCCGTCGACCTCTTCCTCATTATCTTCAGCATCCGATACAAGGAACTTGGCGTCGTATTCATCCGCCTTGGCCTGCTCTATCTCTTCCGAGAGATCGAATCCCCTAGCGTGGTTATCCTCGAGGGTTTCCCTCCGAGATATACATCCGATGTATTCATTTCTTTTTCTCTCCTGATCGGAAGCCCCCATCAACTCAACTCGAGCATCGGCAACGTCTTTTAAATAGACGACCACTTTCTTATCAGCCTTAGCTCGAACCTCTTCAGCTTCAGCCCGAGAATCCACGACATCGACCTTCATCTTCAAATGATCAGACTCGAGCCTTATAATCATGCTCGTCTGGACCGAGCTATTTTCATAAGCATTCCGGAGTTGCACCTCGAGGGCAAAAGCCTTGGCCAAAGCATTCTTCTTGGCCGCAACATGGGCATCTATTTGAGCCCTTAGCTCATTACACTCATGATTGGCTGGACCAACTTTGTCCCAAAGGAGTTCCAAGTCCTCCGTCTTTCTCTGCAACTGAAATACCAAAATATGAATCTCCGAAGATGGGAGAAGAAGCATGCATTCCCTCAAAACAAAGATTACATGTCTCTCGAGGCGGCCTTCATAATTCTGGCTTCGATTCATCTCATATCGAAGGTGCATTAGCTCTTTTGCTCTTTTATCACAAAGAAGCCTGAGGGATTTCTCCCCGTCCAAGGCTTTTCGCAACCTAGTCTCACAATGAAGCAACTCGGATTTGAGTTTGTCAAAGGCCTATGAAAAAAAAACTTCAATTTAGAAGAACAAAGTTACAAAGCAGAAAAACCAAAATGTTATCGAAGCATACCGAAGAACAGAACCGCTGAGCCTCCTCGAAAGCCGAGCATGCATCTCCTAGTCTGGCCTCTTCGGCTCCAGTTGAACAATCTCAAGAGGGGACATGGTCATTCGGGACTCCGCTCCCTTTCAGGCGGCCCTTGACCTCGAACACCCCTCGAAGTACCTTCGAGTGAAGAAGAAGATGGCGATAAAGGAGGAACCACTCTCCTGAGGCTAGAAACCTCGGGTACTGCAGGCTCAGCTCTCTCAAGAGATCTCTCGGTTCGATCCATCAATGTGTGGACGCTCCCTTCAGTTGCACCAATGCTCGCACAACGACCGATGGGTACATGATCTACCTCAACGGTTGCATCTCATTTTTGCCTCCAGGCAGGCCCTGCCTCGCTATAAATCTCCTCTCCCACTGAGGATTCCTTCCGCTTATTATCATTCTTTGGCCCCAAAGCCGAAGATCCTTCCTCCTCTCCAAGAGGGAACGGTCTTACTCCAATGCATGCAGTATAGAAGTTAGGAAACACAAAGGAAAATGTTCCTTAAGAAATAAATCACACGACACTTACCGTGGTGTTTTGCCTTCCATCTACCCTTCGACAGGTCTCGCCACTTACGCTCATCATAAGTCGAGCAAGCTGCCAGTTTTCGTGTCTAATTCCCCAGGTTGGGGACCTCGTATGGAAACCACCGGATTGCTCCAGAAAAGGAAAGAAAAACATCCTTACGGAGTCTGACTCCAATAAAAGTGAAAAATGACAAGCACAACATATCTCTTACGTGTGAAATTCCATCTCTCAGGAAACGGCAAGAACTCTGCAGGGATAATATCAATGGTCCGCGCTCAGACAAATCGACTCATCCACCCTCGGTCCCCATCTTCTTCATCACTGGCAACGAAGGGCCGGGTGGATCGACGTCGTATAATAATTATGCCTCGATAATACAAGGACCGGTACAATTGGATGAGATGACTGAGGGTGAACTCGAGCCCGTATTTCTCCGTAGAGAATCATATCATCAATACTATCCTCCAGAACGACGGGTGGACTTGAGCCAAGGTGACTCGATATCTTCGACAGAACTCGAGCACGACTCTTTCAACGGGGCCCAACGTAAAGGGGTACGTGCATACATTCAAAAACCCCTCTACGTGGGCCATGATATCCTCTTCTAGAGAAGGTACCTGCAGTACCATCTTTACCCCCTATCCGAAGTATCTCCTCACTACCTCGAGGTGTTTTTCTCCTATAGAGGGAATGAACCACGATGCTTGCTCTCGATGGCCCGGAATAACGAGAGGTCTCTCCAGCGTAAAATCCTACCTCAAGGAAAAATAGCTCGAGGTCAGCTCACCAAACACCGACGGTTTTCCACAAGTCGGGCGTGAAGCAGGGGCAAAACTTTCCTCCTCTTGCTGAGTGGACTTGGGCATGGCAACTATAGCTATGTTGAAACAAGAAAAAAAGATAAAAACTCAGGAGAAAGCTTTGAATTAAAATAGTGGAAGAACCGATGCAAGGAAGAAAAACTATATAAAAAAGATAGTTGCTCAAAGTAGCAAAGTCCTCAAGTGACAGGAAAGCAAATACATATATAGAACAAGCGGCGACTGTTCGTCTACTTTGAAGGCCAATTAATTCTGACCAAGTCATTATAACCTTTGGGGAAGTGTACCGGCGGGACCACCTCGGTCACCTCACGATCATGTCATATGAATGATGCTGTCATACAGCGTTTGAGGGATCAAGATCCCCGTATCAACCTAGACTCAAGAAGGTGCCCGACCTTGAGGATCTCGGTTACTGCAATTATGAGCTCTAAAGAGCTGAAATCAAAATGCGAAGATTAACTTTGCATAAACACTAAAAGTGGAGCTTGAAGATATAAAACAAAGAAATCTTTGCACTCCCAAAAATATATTTACAAGGATATTTTACAAATATCCCCCGAGGGGCTCATATACAAAAAAGAAAAATGCAAAAATAACAAGTCTACTCTTCGCCCTCACTACTGCCTGAGTCGCTTCCAGAGCCCTCATCCGAAGTAGTTGAAAGTGATGATTCTTCCTCCAAGGATCTGGAGTTTTCAATCTCAGCGGAGAGATCAACACCTTTGGCACTCGCCTCCTCGAGGACATTCTTCCTAGCCTACAAGCGAGCATGAGCAACGGCTCGAGCCAGTTTTAGATCGGCCTCTTCGAATATCACCCTAGCCCGATCATTAGCGGCAACAACATCCCTCTTATACGAAGATACATATTCATCGGCCTTAGACATGGCCGCATGTAATGTAGAAACCTCCTCCTGAGCGTCTCGAAGAAGACCTTGGGTCGAGACCAACTCTCCCCAAAGAATGTCTCTCTCCGAGGCCGCGACATCATTCTGCCGCTTCAGCTCGAGGATCTGAGCTTCCTTGGCTGCGACATCCTCCTAAAGTTGCCCCACTAGGGCATTCTTTTGCTCAATCTGCAAAGACGAATTAAGATAGTAAGCACCAAGTTATGAGAATAAAAAGATGAACTCATGAATGCCATGTTACATGCTCAGCAAAACTGGTCCGTTTCTGGTGCACTCCCTCCAGACTTGCATAAAGCTCATTCAACTCCTCTTGCCGTCTTCGACGCGTTCAGCTCCGAGGTGAGCTTCTCGAGCTCCTCCTCACGGCGAGTCAGCTCGTCTTGCAGCTTAGGGAAGGCTTGGTCATATAACTTCTTGACCTACAACACGAAAGGGGGGAAGTTAGAAAAACAAGAATAAAAGCTTAAAGCACGAGTAATATGTCAAGAAAATTACCTGCTTTTGAAGCCATTCAGCCTCCTCGAGAGCAACGGGGGCATCAAAATCCACATCCTTCTCGACTGCGTCAAAATAATCTCTGAATGCATCATCCTCTCCCCGACAGGTTTGCATATCAACAACATCAATGTTCTGAGCATCCCTTATCTCCCCTAGAGAAAATGAAGGACCCTGATTCGAAGCCGCCCGCATCATCAATTTCTGTCAGGGCTTCACCTCGCCCTCGAAGTATTTGAGAATCGGCTTCTCCGACCAGCCGATCATCATCACAAGTCACATCCTGCCTGATGATTGGCTGGGGGACTGCACCCGAATCCTCCTCGAGGGCCTCTTCAGCGTGAGGTGGGTCCGCATTGAACACCTACGGCTCAACAGCCTTCTGCCCAGCATCACTCGAAGCGTCAGCGCCTCGTCTTACCCTTTGTACCAAAGCGATAGTCATCATCAACTTTGTCTTTGGTATGAAGACTTGCTGCAGCAGTCGAAGTCAAGACCGTGGCATCGGTATTAGGTTGCGGACCTTGGGTTTCTTTGATTTTGGAGACTCAGTTGACCTCTCCTTCCTCCTCTTTTTACCCTTGTCAGGTTTTGAGGCCTCCTCCTCTCCGGGAGTAGGCGGTCTCATTGAGACGGCCTCCCCGAGGCCTGCACAAGCACGATATATCAACATTTTACAATAAAGGTTACTCATAAGATATTTGGTAGCGACAGTAATAAGGGCTTACCATGGTTCTTGGCTTGCCACCCCGTTTTGGCCAAATCGAGCAAAACGCGCTTGCCAAATGCAAGAGCGGAGTCTAAGCATTTTATCCATCCCGGGAGGTCCTGGACTACGCTGGGGAACCAAATGGTGGATGCACAATCAGAGAAAAATCAATCAAAAAGAAGAAGGTCAGATCGGAAGAAGAAAGAGAGTTGATAAAACATACTCAATGTGGGCATACTTACGCCTCATGTTCCATTCTTCCAGGAATGGCATCCTATCAGCATGGATGATGTCTGAGGTTCTAACTCTGACAAATCGGCTCATCCATTCCCGGTCTTTGTCCTCGTTAGTGCAGGCAAAGAATGCCTTGGCATATTGACGGTGTAGCTTGATTAAACCCCCTCGGTAAAGACGAGGGCTGAACCACCTGACCAGGTGATCGAGGGTGAAAGTCATTCCCTCGACAATATTGGAGAGGTATCGAATCATGTATACAATCCTACAGAAAAAAGGATAAATCTGATAGAGTGTCACCCGGTATTGACGACAGAAGTCGAGAATCACCAGATCTATCAGTGGAGAAGAAGAATCTATAGGGCCTCGAGTAAAAGGATAAGTGTATACGCTGAGGAAGCCAACTTTATGAGTGATTATTCTTTCCTCTGCTTTGGGGATTTCTACATGCACCGCCTCCCCCCAGCGGCAATCTATCTTTACCCTCTTCACCTCATTCACTACACTGATGTACCGTGACATGGGCTCGTATCGGCTCAATATAGAAGGGGGTTTCTCGATGGTAAAATTGCAGAGAGTGTCGAAAGGATACACTGCTCGATACTAGGAGGTGTTTTTGATTTTCCCTTAGGCGGGCATGATGAGGAAGTTGTTCCCTCTTTTTGAGGTACCGTTTGGAGGTCTTAGCCATAATTGTAACTGAGTTTCAAAGAAGGAAGATGAAGAAGCAAGCACAAAAAGTAGATGAAAGTAGAAAATTGTTAGCTAAGCTCTGAAGAATTGAATATGTTGTAAAAGCATGAATGGCCAGCAATTGTAGTATTTATAGAAGCCGTTTGGGCAATGTTTGAGAAGCGGAAAGGTCGAACCAATAGCGGTTCTTGGGCTTCTCGATAATCGTGTTGACAACAACCTCAGCATAGCCTTTGCATAACGTCATTTAATGTTCTGACGAGGCTGACGTCATGATGGGAATATCGAAGAGGCAAGAATTCAAGAACGTTTCTTATCATTTCATTCTAAGAAACGGGGGTACTATCTATATACGGCTAAAATCGGAGAGTCTGATTTTATGATCATTATTGCATTCCATAGCCCATCTTCGAAAGGCTCGAGGCACAGTTCGAGGTTCGACCCCGAGGGAGGACATCAGGGATTCCTCACGCTCGACCTCGGGGAGGTATAAATCAGAGACTATCATGTTAAAGCGGGAAATTCCCAAAAGGCAAGTGCTTAGACCTTACCAAGTCTGCAAGAATAGTACAAGTCCGTACCGTGACATTAAATAGTTGTACCAACTGCTCTTCTTTGTAATAAATGCATATGTACTATGTTAGGATTCCCCCTCCTATATAAAGGGGACCCTTGTCATTTTGTAACATATGTGATATTCAATAAAAGAACAAGAACATTCTCTGCTCTCTAACAAAAACATACTCTATCGTTGCTCCTTTGATTTACTGCTTCCATTTATTATGTTTCATTAAGTGTTCTTCATTTATTGCTCATTATTGATCATAAAGATCCGTCATCGAGGCCCTCAGTACTGTTAGACCTCCATCAACCCTCTCACTTTTAGCAGTGTAACTCGACCTCGATGCCCTACCTCGGCCAGCTCGAGACCCCGATTTGAGGTAGCTTGGTTTGCATATCACTACTTTATTTTACTCCTACCTTATTTTCCTAACTCACACTAAGCATATATTGCCCAAACTAGTATTAAAATAAATCACATATTTTTAGAATCACAAAATCAAATATAATACATAAAGAGTAATTCAAGAATTATTGGTGTACTTCTTGTTTTTGACTTTGATGTATGACTCTATTTTTGGTCCTTTGTGCTTAAAGTCCCATTATAAACAAAATGCAGCTATGGTGCCTCGAATAATGACACTTGTGAAGGGCCTAGAGAGCCAAGGAAATATTGCTATTGTAAGAGGTTGAAAATGCTAATAAAAGATTTGAACAATGTGAAACAATCTAAGAAGAATACATTACTATATATGTATATGTGTTACCTTTGTGTTAAAATCCATATAACAATATTCTTCTTGGGAGATCGATAGTCACCGAGGAAGGGTAGGTTGAAATAACCTAACCCCGAATTACACGTGTCAGTGTAGGGTGCGTTGTGGAAATTATTCCCCTTTATTGGGCTGATATTGTTGGTAAATGTGGATACGCCGAACCACACGACACTGTGGTGAGACGGCTTAGCCGATCGGTCCGTGATCGGACGTCATACCGCACACATGGTGGTAATTCGTGTTGGAAATTGTGATACAAAATGTGATTGTGGTTACACCTTCAAATAAGGTGGCTTAGCTGATCGGGCCAAGATCGGACTCCGTACCAAGAGTAAGGTGGCATTGTGAAAAGTGATATCCTGACTTGTGGTATTATCGGTACTAAAGATCTCCCCAAGCTAAAAACATGTAACACTTTCGTATTTTGAAAAATTAATATGTTTCAATTGCACATTTGGATATAATTTATTATAGATTGTTGTTTCTATTGCTTTCCTTTTCTTGTATGGTTATTCTATTTTGAAAGATGACTTTTAGCTTTACATACTAGTACTATTCGATAGTACTAACGCCCCTTTTGCCGTGGGTGCTGCATCTTTAATGGATGCAGGTGTTTCCACAGTAGGCGACAGCGATCAACGAGAGTGGTATGTTCCTTCAAGCTAACTTGGTGATCCCCACTTCATTTCGGGGTCCCATCATTTAGTTATCGCGTACTTTTTATTTGAGGTATAGCCGGAGCCTTGTTGCCGGCATTTCCATATTTCTCTTCAGTTATGTTTAGAGGCTCCGTAGACAGGTTGTGGGTGGTGTCTTGTATTGGAATTAGATTAGAAAATGTGGGTATTTGGCAAATATGTTTTTTTTTTCATATCTAATAATTGTAATAATTTTGTTATTATGGCTGGAACTACTAATGGAAACAAAATGGAAGTTGTTAATGAAATATTTACAATGTGTGATTAATGGAGTTCATCTCCTCTTTATTCATGAATTAGTCTGGGTAGAATGAAACCTAACATGCTTGCTCATTCGGTTTACTCGGTTGAGCACCGGTCGCGCTCCTCGGTTTTTTGGGCGTGGCAAACTTGGTATCCAAGCCTAAGGTTTTAAAGTATCCTAGGATGTATCGGAGCCGTGTCTAGTAGATTCCCTTCTTATCGGTGTGTTGTCGACCACATCTATAATTAGGAGGCTACTTGGACATTTAGGAATTTAACCTTTCTTAAATACTCCAGATCGTGCGGTAGAGCCCAATATGGGGAGATAATTTCCTCTCTATGTCTTATTCTCTAGATGACTGATCTTGATACCATAATCCACGAGTTTGAAACAGTAAGGAGGGAATGACCCCGCCATTGAATCTGAGGGGGATTTCCTAAGAGTTTGTTAGGAGAATGTATCGATCCATGGAGGGATAGGTAGAACTTGTCGCTAAGGGGAGAACCCTTGTTCCTATTAATGTCAGTGTACCACCAGATCATGTAGTATATCAGTATGGTACCAACGTACGTTAGGGATGTGGAGTCGAGGGGTATCAATTAAGTTATTTCCCTGTCAACCTAAAGTCACCAAGTAAGTCATTCCTTAGTACATCATTATGAACAACACAATTATTTTTTACTTGTTGTATATGTACATTCATATTGAAGAGTAATCATAAACACGGTCTTAACAAGATATTGAATCGCAAAACATTGCATGTACCTACTCTTTGAATGAGACGCAATATTTGTGAGGCCTCTTGATCACAATTTTCTTATTTACGTCCTCTTGTGGAAATAAGTTCTATAATTATGTCTTTGAATTGAGTTATTACTCTAGGACTAATACTTCCCACTTGCTTTCCTAAAATATCAATAAGGGACTATACCTGATGAATTTCTTATAGAACCCTTTTATTTAAATGGACAACATATTCTCAGTTGTGCCTATGCATATACCGTCGTGAAGTTTACCTATGTGGTGTCAAGATTCCATGTAAAAGATCCCAGTGTTGCGATCTTTCTCGAGTCACTCTTTTTCTCAGTGGTGTATATGGCTTCTATGGTTTGAACAATCACTCTACTCTCTTGTGAGTATCATCATGAAACGTTTTCACTGTCTAGTAACATAAGAGCATACTTGAGCACCTACCATATGAGTGCATAACAATCGAAATTGTCACCGTGTGCATAAAGCCTCTTAAAATTGAGATCCTCACATCTCCGTCACAGGAAGATCTTTTGTTTGCACATCTTAGTATAACTTTCGTGTCCACTTGGGACATCCCACAGTAAGTAGCTCACTTTGTTCCTAGTATTGTGGTTGCCCGTGACGTGGTCTCGTATTGCCGTTTAGGAGTTAATATAGCAGAAGCATGTCCTGCTCATAACAAATTTTTATTTTCTCTTTATACCTCCACAACATGTGTTAATTGTGTTCCTTAGTTAGTGAATTCATCGTGCTAGTTTTCCAACACTTTTTCGATAATCATGGGAGGATGTGTGCTTCTATGTGTCTCATTAACACTTCCTTTCTCATAAGGACCCTTAATAGGCTCCCCGTCAAGACTAAATGCACCTTTGGGGGTTATTATAGCACAACACCGGCTTCTCATGTTTTCTTGTCTTTCATTAGCATCTGGAGAACTCATTATGAACATCTGCAAACCTTCCATGATTATTTTTTAGTGTCTCATTGGGTTCCGTCGCCTTTACACACTCGATTTCTAGAATCATTGACTATGTCATTGTCATGTGCGGGGAGTTTTGCTATCCTTGGCATTCCACCTCCCTGGTTGAATAGGAGTTATATTTTTCTTTCTCCCCGGAGCATCATGTTAACTATTAGAACCCCTATAATCAATACATGATTTCATCCCAAAATTAAAATGTCCTAGCTATGTGGTTTCACTCGTGAAAGGTTGAGATTAGATGCTTTCAGATTTTTGCACATATCATGAGTATATCGATTTGGAAGACAAGTTGTCATATATTTAGTTATCTCATATAGGGTCAATTATCGGGAAGGGTTAAGCTGTTTGACTTCTGATAATCCCATAAGCGTTTAACTTCTTTTTCATCATCATGGGCTTCTAGCATAGATTCCTTGTGCCAGTTAATGTTAAGAGTGTAATTCAACTTCATGTATTTCTTTTGAAACCTCTATCGCATCCATGTTGCAAGAATCTTACTATTTGGAGCAAGACTTTCTTTCCTTACACTCAAGGAGGCAACTGATGTAATACACTTGACCACTTCTCCTTAGAGCTTACTATTGTCGGGCAAGGCATATATGGAAAGGAACAATTGTTACTATCCATTGAATAATTCGTCGCCTCCAAAGAATAACTGATGTTAGCGTCTTAATCCTCCCGATCATGCCTCCCATGTATCTCATGTCTAGAACGACCCACTTCTTTTTATCTCAGGGTCACGTACAAGGTTCCCACATTATCAATCTGTGCTAGTTACCTTTATGCCTCATTTGTCTAATAATTGATGTCATCACAATGATTAACCCTGTCAGCATTGTTAGTAGTAATTTTCGTGTCCCTTAGCATATAACCTCAGGAAGTACTCTGCTCAGCACATTAATGAACTCCTGAATAATTCCAGCCCAATCTGAACTCTGTTGTTCCTCATTGCATTAAATCTATTGGGTATTGAAGGTTCAAACATGTCAATGAGGAAGCATCATTGTGTGATCACATATATTCGATAGGTAATTTTTTTATGGTCAATTTATGATATCACATCTTAGAGTAAGTATTGAAGGTCATCAAAGGTTTAGTGTGGGTGTTCGCATAGAGATTTAGAGTTTAGGAGGGTGAACATGTTATTCTCAATATTTTCTCCCTAAAGATGTTTTGTAAATTGATAATGAAGGTGAAATAAGTGTAGTTCACATTAGGCTGCGATATGAGTATGATGTCTTCCCATCACTGTCCCCCATACACCTTGTGTTTTCATGTGCGTATATCTAAGAAGGTGGTTGGAAATACTTTGTGTATAATTCCCGTGGACATTATTGAAGGAGAAGTTAATGGATAGCTGGCTTATGCGAGGTATCTATTTGTCATCCTTGTTAGGTAAGTTTGGGAGTTGAGATTGTTTCCGTGAATGTGTTATGGCGAAGTCTGTAAGTCTAAGAGGCCACCTTGAAGGCCGAAAATGTCGTGGAAAGAAAATATTTTCTCTTGATTGTATAACAATTGGTTTTGATTTGAAAGGTACCTTCTAGGTGCTATGATTTAAAAATGTGCAGTCCAGGTATCATTAAGATAATGTAGTGCTTGTAATGCTGAGATTAGTGTTATTGATATATGCATTTTGGTGCTTTGTCGAGTTGTGGTTGTGTTGTTAGGATGGTTTTGGTTATTCTCTGGCAGGTGGATATGCCTAGTTACAACGGCGACGCTGCCGAAATTGCTGAAAAACTTGGGAGTTAGTCAAAATTTAGGGACTTGAGGTAGGTGAGAAAAGAGATATTTTATGTTAAGTGTTTGGAGCGGACTATTCTCATTCGAGGATGAATGATCCTAAGCGGGGGAGAATGTAAGGCCCCGGAAAAACATTCGCTAAGTAATTTAGGATTTTCTGGTGCCAGGTAGGCTAATTATAATATTTTATGTGCTATTAATATGATGGACATAAATTGGGTTTGGTAATAAGTGTATAAGTCTTATAATAAGTAATGTGCGGTCCATGGAGAGGCCTAAGTCTAAGTCAAGTTGGAAAATTTCATTATATGTAAAATTCAAAATGAGTTTGCACAAGCCCACACTTTGGACGATCATACAAATATATATATATAAGGTGTTATGTGATGAACAATATATCAAACGAAAGTTCGTTGAGTCTAGTTTCTAACGCTTCAAACCGTTCATCATTTGGAAATTCCTACACAAAGTTATGATCTAATTACAAAAGGATGGCATAATGCAATTCTACGGCCATTATGCAATCGCAGAAGTGGTTATGCGATCGCAAAATGGTCGCAGACCTTTCCAGTGCAGCCCAGTTCTGGGCACCAATTCCGTGATCCATTCTGCGACCCACATACCTGTTCTGCGGTCCATTATGCGACCGCAGACCCGATTTCGGAGGCTTATTTTTCCTATTTTCATAACCCAACCCCATTGTGATAAATAGGCTTTGGGGCTTCATTTGGGGCCATTTTCTACTAAATATAGAGAGAGATGAGAGTACTTTAGAGAGGGAATGAGGAACCTAACATCCTAATCATCAAATCTTTCTCACTTTTTCAAGAATCAAGGAAGCTAATTTCTATCTCACGATCATTCCGGGTAAGTCATACTTCTAAGATTTCATATAAGAGATTATGAGTTCAAAAATATATTGTGGGGTTAGAAACGAGCCATGCATGTGACACTAAGCTATAGTATGTGGGATTAATGAACTACTTTGGGTAGTTCTTGTAGAAATTGGTTGAGGGAAGAAGGAATTTCCATTTTAGGACCTTGTAGTCTATTTCACATGATTCGGTGTTTGATTAAATTCCTAAGAGAGTTACACCATGGGAAATCTTTCTAAATTATTAATCGATTTTCGCTATCTCCTTATCGATTATTATTGCTAGAGGTGTTGGAACATTGTAGTATCTTAAAGAAATCTCAACCAGGTATGTTGGCTAACCTTTATCTCTCAGAATAGAATTCCGTAATGTTTTCTGTAAGTTTAAGTATAATCGGTTCAAACTTTCTAATTTCTACATTCCGGGTCATCCCGTATGAACTTATAAACTTGATTATTCCGAATGAGCTTGTGACGAAAGATATAGGTTTAATGTATGGTTTCTTATTAAAGCAGTATGTCCTTGAGACATATTCTAAATGAAAACTAGTATTTCAATTGGGTGAGGAAAACTCGATACGCCCAATACTCCTATTCGTCCCTACTTGTAAAAAGTGACTTAATTGAATATGTCCCATTGATGATAATCCATAAAGATTAATTCAAGGATAATTGGTGTACTGCTTGTTTGTGACTTTGATGTGTACCTCTATTGTTGGTCCTTTGTGCTTAAAGTCCCATTATTAACGCACTTGAGGTATATGATTTATGGAATGTTCTATATGTTGGAACTTGGTGGAGACCCTTGAAATTAAATAACGTGAAAATATTGAATATAAACAAAATGCGGCAATCGTGCCTCGAATAATGACACTTGTGAAAGGCCTAGAGAGCCAAGGAAATATTGCTATTGTGAGAGGTTGAAAATGCTAATAAAATATTTGAACAATATGAAAGAGTATGAGATGAATACATTACTGTATATGTATATGTGTTACCTTTGTGTGCAAATCCTTATAACAATATTCTTCTTGGGAGATCGATAGTCACCGAGGAAAGGTAGGTTGAAATAACCTAGCTTCAATACTACACGTGCCGATGTCGGGTGCATTTTGGAAATTACCTTTATTGGGATGAGATTGTTGGTAAATGTGGATACGTCGAACCACACGACACTTTGGTGAGATAGCTTAGCCGATCGGGTCGTGATCGGACGCCATGCCGCACACATGGTGGTAATTCGTGTTGGAAATTGTGATACAAAATGTGATTGTGGATACACCTTCAAATAAGGTGGCTTAACCGATCAGGCCGATATCATACTCCGTACCAAGAGAACGGTGGCATTGTGAACAGGGATATTGTGACTTGTGGTATTATCGGTACTAAAGATTTACCCGAACTAAAAATATGTAACAATTTCGTATTTTGAAAAATTAATATATTTCAATTACACATTTGGATATAATTTATTGTAGTTTACTTATCACGACCCCAAAATACCCGGTCGTGATGGTTTCTATCGTGAAATCAGGCAACCCACACATTTCATTTGAATTAAGATTTCTTTCATAAATTCTCTACAATTGCAATAAAAGTCTCATTTATAAAACCATTTAAGCGTTTAACACCATTAAAACATAAATAAAAACCAATACCAGAACTAGTGTCACCGAGTCATGAGATTCTATATCTAAAATATCAAAATACATAGCTGACATAATACTGTCTGAAATAAATAAATACGATAGGGAGATAGAGAAGGAGAAATCAAGGTTGTGATCGCCAACTGCTACCTCGATGCCTCAAAAGGAACTCTGACCGCAAATCAGCAACCGCTACCGGGCCCCAATGTACCTGGATCTGCACACAAGGTGCAGGGGGTAACGTTAGTACACCAACTGAGAAGTAACAAACCCAAACTATGGTCTGAGAGGTAGTGACGGACTAAACCTCAGTGATCATAACAGACAACGTACAAAATTTAGGCATGTTCATAGTATAACGAATAATGATAACAGAATGTATCATATATGATCAGTAACCCATGTATGACTCAGTATACTCTACATGCCAATGTATCAATAGTGTGGAAATGCACATAGTGCTCACAACTCTCACACAGAAGTCCACTCAGTACTGTATATGGCTCTCAGGCCCAAGGAAGATCCAGCCCGAAAGGTACATAAACATCGGTGACCGTAGTCATTCAGTACTGAGGAAGGCCAATCCAGTCCCACGGAGAAGATCCATCTCCCGAATACAACAGTCGGACAAGATCCATGTCAAGGGAATATCTATACCTCAATATCATCAACTACGCTCACTGGGGGTGTAAAGACTCTAGAGGGGCTCCTCTTAGCCCAAGTGTTATAACAAGAAAATGAAGGCATAATCAATATCTCGCTGCAGTGTGCAGTCTGATCCCATAATTGTCTCTCAATAATAGGCTCTCGGCCTCACTCAGGCGTCACTCTCCAGTCTCTCTCACATGGGCTCACAGATGCATGAACTAGCCCGAATCAATGATAAATGTACAAAATTAGCAATTACCGAGACTGAGACATGATATAATATGCTATGATAGGACTGAGTATATAACAACAATAAAACACACGAGAAGACAACATTATATGACCACTCGGGTCTCAGCATTTTCGGCATGAAGCCTTAGCATAGTACTTAGCATGTTTTCAAGCATAATCACATTAATCACATCAATAAAACTGCAGATATAAATCCATAATAGCTACTAAACGGTGCATGGGGTGAACCAGGCCACAAATCACATGGTGCACGCCCGCACGCCCGTCACTTGGCATATGCGTCACCTTAATTATAACCATACAACATATAGTTCGGGGTTTCGAACCCTCAGAACCAAGTTTGGAAACGTTACTTACTTCAAATCGGCTAAAATCCTAGCCCACAATGCCTTTGCCTCTAGACCTGGCCTCCGATTCCTCCAAATCTAACAAAAATATGATTTATATCATCAATATATGCTATGGAACAAAGCCCATTCGAAAATTATCAAAATTAACCAAAAATCCCAAAATTGGCCAAACCCGACCCCCAGGGCCACGTCTCGGAATTCGATAAAAACACATCACTAAAATCCTTATCCTCCTACGAGTCTATACATACCCAGAACATAAAAATCAGACCTCAAATGACCCCTCAAATCCTCAATCAAAGCTCTCCAAAACTCAAGCCCTAATCCTTTAACTTCACCCCACAATTTTCATGATTAGATAGTGGAATAATCAACACAAATACAATCAACAAGACTCAATTAACTTACCTCATTGAAATACTTCAATATCCCCTTGAATTCCCGGCTTGTAGCTCCAAAATCGCACAAAAATGGTGAAGAAATGACTGAAAATCGCGAAGGGTTCCTTTATATACCTTCTGCCCAGCACTTTCGCACCTGCGGACCGCTTCTCCGGTCGAAATCACTGCATCTGCGGTTTCTCATTAATTGGTCCAATCACGCATCTGCAGATCAGGCGTCGCACCTGCGGTCCCACAGATGCGTCCAAATAACTGCATCTGCGGTTCTTCTCCTGAAATCAAATTTCCGCATCTGCGATCCCCTTATCGCTTCTGTGGTCTCGCACCTGCAGTCCCCAATCCGCATGTGCGGAAATGAAAGGAACAGCAAAAACATCAACAACACAATCAATTTCCAAACTTCCCATCAACCACTCAAAACCATCCCGAGGTCCTCGGGACCCCAACCAAACATATCAACCAGTCATAAATGATCACCCGAACCTATTCGAACCCTCGGAACACCCAAAATAACATCGAAACACCAAATCAACCCATGATTCAAGCCTACGGATTTTCAAACTTTCAAAATTCACCAACGATGCCAAAACTAACCAACCCTCGTCCGAATGACCTGAAAATTTGCACACACATCCAAAATGACACTACGAACCTGTTCCAACTTTCGGTATTCCATTCCGATTCCGGTAACTAATTTTCCACTGCCGACCGAAAATTGCCAAAAACCCAGTTTCGCCAATTCAAGCCTTATTCTACTCCGGACCTCAAAATACCATTCCGAACACACTCCTAAGTCCCAAATCACCTAACGAAGCTATCCGAGCTATAAAATCCACATTCCAAATTCTTTTACCTAATAGCCAACTTCTGGTTGACCTTTCTAACCATAAGGCCAACTTAAGAGACTAAGTGTCTCATTTCTCACCACGACCACTCCGAACCCGAACCAACCGACCCAACACAACATAATTAGGCTAAGAAACACATGATAAAGCAGAAACAAGGAAAATGGGGCTAATCACACGGAACGATCGGCCGGGTCGCTACATTCTCCCTTTCTTAAACAAACTTTAGTCCTCGAACGAGTCTAGAAACATACCTGGAGTCTCAAATAAGTGAGGATATCTGCTCCGCATCTCCCGCTCGGTCTCCCAAGTGGATTCCTTCACCGACTGCCCTCTCCACTGCACCTTCACTGAAGCTATATCCTTAGACCTCAACCTTGTGACCTGACGACCCAAAGTAGCCACTAGCTCTACCTCATAGGACTTATCACCCTCTAGCTGAACCATGCTAAAGTCCAAAACATGAGACGGGTCACCAACATACTTCCGGAGCATGGAAACATGAAATACCGGATGGACACTCGATAAGCTGGGTGGAAAAGCAAGTCTATAAGCCACCTCTCCAACCCTCTGAAGCACCTCAAAGGCCCAATGAACCGGGGACTCAACTTGCCCATCTTCCCGAACTGCATAACACCCTTCATGGGTGACACCTTTAGTAGAACCTACTCCCTAACAATGAAAGACACATCCTGGACCTTCTGGTCCGCATAACTCTTCGGTCTAGATTGCCCCGTGCGAACCCACTCCTGTATCAACTTCACCTTATCCAACACATCCTGTACCAAATCTGTTCCCAATAGCCTAGCCTCACCCGGCTCAAACCAACCAACCGGAGATCTACACCTCCTCCCATATAAAGCCTCATATGAGGCCATCTGAATACTCTACTGATAAATATTATTATATGCAAACTCCGCAAGTGGAAGAAACTGATCCCATGAACCCCCAAAATCAATAACACAAGCACGTAACATGTCCTCCAGAATCTGAATAGTGCGCTCAGACTGCCTGTCCGTCTGAGGATGAAATGTTGTGCTCAACTCAACCTGAGTACCCAACTCTCTCTACACGGCCCTCTAAAACTGCGATGTGAACTGAGTACCTCTGTCAAAAATGATAAAAACTAGGACACCATGCAGCCAAAAAATCTCCCGGATGTAAATCTCAGCTAACCATTCCGAAGAATAAGTAGTACCAACAGGAAAGAAGTGTGCGGACTTGGTCAACGGATCCACAATAACCAAGATAGCATCGAACTTCCTCGAAGTCCGTGGGAGTCCAACTACGAAGTCCATGGTGATCCGCTCCCACTTCAACTCCGGAATATCTAATCTCTGATGCAATCTACATGGTCTCTGGTGCTCATACTTGACCTGCTGACAGTTGAGACACCGAGCTACAAACCCAACAATATCCTTCTTCATCCGCCTCCACCAATAATGTTGTCTCAGATACTGATACATCTTCGCGGCACCCGAGTGGATGGAGTACCGCGAGCTGTGGACCTCTGCTAGAATCAACTCTGGAAGCCCATCCATATTAGGCACACATATCCGACCCTACATCCTCATAACCCCATCATCACTAATAACTACATCTTTGGCGCCACCTCGCCAGACCCTATCCTGAAGAACAAGCAAGTGTGGGTCATCATACTGGCGCTCTTTGATGCGGTCATAAAGAGAAGACCTAGAGGCTGCACAAGCCAATACTCGACGGGGCTCTGATAGGTCCAATCTCACCAACTGACCCGCTAGGTCCTGAACATCAAGTGCTAATGGTCGATCTACTGCGGGAACATATGCTAGACTCCCCAAACTCTCTGCTCTACGACTCAAGGCATCGGCCACCACATTGGCCTTCCCCGGATGGTATATAATAGTGATATCATAGTCCTTGAGAAGCTCCAACCATCTCATTTGACGAAAATTCAAATCCTTCTGCTTAAACAGATGTTGTAGACTACGGTGATCAGTAAAACCCTCACAATGCACCCCGTACAAATAATGAAGCAAGATCTTCAAGGCGTGAACAATGGCTGCTAGATCGAGATCATGCACTGGGTAGTTCTTCTCATGAGTCATCAACTGGTGCGAGGCGTAGGCAATTAGCCTACCCTCCTGCATCAATACACAACCAATGCCTATCCTTGAGGCATCATAATATACAGTATAAAAACCTGAAGCTGATGGCAATACTAACATTGGAGCTAATGTCAAAGTAGCCTTGAGCTTCTGAAAGCTCTCCTCACACTCGTCTGACCACCTGCATGGAGCATCCTTCTTGGTCAATTTGGTCAAGGGCGAAGCAATAGAAGAAAACCCCTCCACAAAGAGACGATAATACCCCGCCAAACCAAGGAAGCTCCAAATCTCTGTATCTGAGGACGGTCTGGACCAACTCTGCACCACCTCCACCTTCTGCGGATCAACCTGAATACCCTCACTGGACACCACGTTCCCCAATAAAGCTACTGAGCCAATCCAAAACTCACACTTGGAGAACTTTGCATAAAGCTTCTCCTCCCTCAATCTCTGTAAAACAACTCTCAAATGTTGATCATGCTCCTCCTAGCTACGAGAATATACCAGGATGCCATCAATGAACACAATAACAAAGGAATCCAAGTACGGATGGAACACGTTGTTCATCAAATGCATGAACTCTACTGGGGAATTGGTCAGCCCAAAAGACATCACCATAAACTCATAATGACCATAACGAGTCCTAAAAGTTGTCTTGGGAATATCTGAATCCTGAATCTTTAGCTGATGATACCCGGATCTCAAATAAATCTTAGAGAACACTCTGGCTCCCTAGAGCTGGACAAACAAATCATCAATACGAGTCAAATGATACTTATTCTTGGCTTTAACCTTGTTCAACTACCGGTAATAAATACACAATCTCATGGAACCATCTTTCTTCTTCACAAACAACACCGGTGCACCCCAAGGTGACACACTAGGCTGAATGAACCCCTTATGTAGGAGTTCCTTAAGCTTCTCTTTTAATTCATTCAACTCTGTCGGTGCCATACGATATGGCGAAATAGAAATAGGCTGAGTGCCCAGCACCAAATCAATATCAAAATCAATATCTTTGTCAGGCGGCATGCTGGGCAGGTCTGCAGGAAATATGTCTGGAAAATCACGGACCACTGGAACAAAATCAATAGTGGGAGTCTCAACACTAACATCCCTCACAAAAGCCAAATATGATAAACAACCTTTCTCTACTATACGCTGGGCCTTCAGATAGGAAATCACCCTACGAGGCACATACTCAATAGAACCTCTCCACTCAACCCTCGGAAATTCTGGCATCGCTAAGGTCACGGTCTTAGCGTGAAAATCTAGAACAACATGAAACAGAGATAGACAATCCATGCCTAATATCACATCAAAGTCAACCATGCTAAGCAACAACAGATCTACTCGGGTCTCCAGACCCCCAATAGATATCACACATGATCGATACACACGGTTCACAACAATATATCACCCACCGGAGTCGACACATGAACAGATGTAACTAAGGACTTACGGGGCATATCTAGAAAATGGGCAAAATATGATAAAACATAGGAATACGTGGAACGATGATCAAATAAGACCGGAGCATCTCGGTACAAACTGAGACAATAACTGTAATCACTGCATTTGAGGCCATAGTATCTGGTCTAGTTGGAAGTGCATAAAAATGAGCCTGACCTCCACCTAATCGACCTCCCCCTCTAGGGCGACCTCTAGATGACTGACCCCCACCCCTAGCTGGTTGGGCAGGTGGTGTAGTAACTGGAGCTAAAGCTGACGAATGACTCCACTGCAAGGATGAACCACAAGAAAGACGGAGACAAAACCTCTTGATATGACCCCGATCACCACACTAAAAAAAACTCATCAACGCAAATGATGGTGGGGATTGAAGGGAACCCCAAGCACCTGAATAACCACTAGAAGGACCATGCATCGAGGAACCCTGAACCGATGGTGTCCGAGAGGAACTCTTGGATGGACGACCACTAAATAAGGAATGACACGGATGAAAGTTGCAGGGACCATGCCCCGATGATGCACCATTGTAGGCTAGGCGAATTGGCTGAGGAGGCCTAAATGAGCGACCTCTACTGTGCTGGAACTGACCCCTGGAGGGAACACTGCTGAAACTACCTGATCTTCGAGGCTTCTTTTCCTCCCTCTCGACTCGCTCCTGGCAGCAAACTGACTCAATCTCTCTAGCAATATCAACCACCTCCTCAAAAGAAGCGCCAGATACCCTCTCCCTGGTTAGAGAAATCCGAAGCCGATAAGTGAGGCCATCAACGAACCTCTTGATCCTCTCCCTATCCGTGGGAACTAGCCAGATAGCATGGCGGGCCAACTCGGAGAACCTCATCTCATACTGCGTCACGTTCATATCCTCCTGACGCAACTGCTCGAACTGCCTGCGCAGCTCCTCCCTGCGGGAATGCGGTACATACTTCTCCAAGCAAAGAATGGAGAACTGATGCCAGGTAAGGGGAGTTGCACCAACAGGCATACGCCTCTCATAAGCCTCCCACCAAGTGAATGCAGCTCATGAGAACTAGAAAGTAGTAAATGAGACCCCACTGGTCTCCAATATCCCTATTGTGCGAAGCATCATCTGACACTTGTCTAAGAAACCCTGGGAATCCTCGCCCTCAACACCACTGAAAGTCGGAGGCTGAAGTCAACCAAATGTCTCCAACCTACATTGCTCGTCATCTGGCACGACGGGATCACATAATCCTGGGAAGGTTCGACCGATTGGGCTGGAGCTGCCCCGGTGTCTGAAGCCTCTAAATAACCTGCTCAGGTGTACGGGCAGCTGGAGTCTGAGTTCCTCCCCCGGCCTGAGAAGTAGCGGTTGTAGTAGAAACATCGACTGCCCGTGCTAGACTGGTGCACTCGGTCAGAATCTGGGCCAAAGTCTCTTGAAAGACCAGAATCACAATAGGCACTACCGGTGCCTGAGCCGGTCCCACTGATACATCAGCGGCTGGGACCTGATCGGGCATAACTGGAGAATACACAGGTACTGTGATGGCTATTGCACGGGTTGCATCCCTCTCTCTACCATAGCCTCGACCGCGGCCTTGGCCTCTCACGGGACTAACTGGTGTTTGGTCACCCTGATCGGTAGCGCATGTCCTCACCATCTGTGAGAGAATGAAACAACAGAAGTTTAGTTTCTAGAGTCAACAGATTCGCACGACAAAATTCAAGAATGTGAGATATTTCCTAAGGGTTCTACAGCCTCTCGAAGATAAGTATAGACGTCTCTGTACCTATTCACAAGACTCTACTAAACATGCTCATAACTAGTGAGACCTATATAACCTAGAGCTCGGATACCAACTTGTCTCGACCCCAAAATACCCGGTCGTGATGGAGCCTATCGTGAAATCAGGCAAGCCACACATTTCATTTGAATTAAGATTACTTTCAGAAATTCTCTACAATTGAAATAAAAGTCTTATTTATAAAACCATTTAAGAGTTTAACACCATTAAAACATAAATAAAAACCAATCCCAGAACTAGTGTCACCGAGTCATGAGCTACTATATCTAAAATATCAAAATACAGAGCCGACATAATACTGTCAAAAATAAATAAATACGACAGCGAGATAGAGAAGGAGAAATCAAGGCTGCGATCGCCAGCTGCTATCTCGACGCCTCCAAAGGAACTCTGACCGAACATTAGCAACCGCTACCGGGCCCAAATGTACCTAGATATGCACAAGAGGTGCAGGGGGTAACGTGAGTACACCAACTCATAGGTAACGAACCCAAACTATAGGATGGGAGGTAGTGAAGGACTAAACCTCAGTGATCACAACAAACAACGTACAAAATTTAGACATGTTTATAGTTATAACAAATAATGATAACAGAATGTATCATATATGATTAGTAACCCATGTATGACTCAGTATACTCTACATGCCAATGTATCAATAGTGTTGAAATGCTCATAGTGCTCACAACTCTCAAATAGAAGTCCCTTCAGTATTGTATATGGCTCTCAGGCCCAGGGAAGATCCATCCCGGAAGGTACATAAACATCGGTGACCGTAGTTATTCAGTAGTGAGGAAGGCCAATCCATCCCCACGAAGAAGATCCATCTCAGAAATACAACACTCGGACAAGATCCATGTACAGGGAAGATTCATCCCTCAATATCATCAACTGCGCTTACTGGGGGTGTAATGACTCTGGAGAGGCTCCACTTAGCCCAAGCGCTATAACAAGCCAATGAAGGCATAATCAATATCTCGCTGCGGTGTGCAGTCCGATCCCATAATTATCTCTCAATAACAGGCTCTCGGCCTCACTCAGTCACCACCCTCCAGTCTCACTCACAAGAGCTCACAGATGCATGAACTAGCCCGAATCAATGATAAATGTACAAAATTAGCAATTACCGAGACTGAGACATGATATAATATGCTATGACAAGACTGAGTATATAAAAACAATAAAACATATGAGAAGACAACAATATATGACCACTCGTGTCTCAGCATTTTCGGCGTGAAGCCTTAGCATAGTACTTAACATGTTTTCTAGCATAATCATATTAACCACATCAATAGAAGTGCGGATATAAATCCATAATAGCTACTAAACAGTGCCATGGGGCGAAACATGTCACAAATCACACGGTGCATGCCCGTACGTCCACACGCCCGTCACTTGGCATATGTGTCACCTTAATTTTAGCCATACACTATATAGTTAGGGGTTTCGAGCCCTCAGAACCAAGTTTGGAAATGTTACTTACCTCAAATCAGCTAAAATCCTAGCCCAAAATGCCTTTGCCTCTAGACTCGGCCTTCGATTGCTCCAAATCTAACCAAAATTAGATTTATATCATCAATATATGCTAAGGAACAAAGACCATTCGAAAATTATCAAAATTAACAAAAAATCTCGAAATTGGCCAAACCCCACCCCCGGACCCACGTCTGCGATCCCCTTATCGCTTTTGTGGTCTGGCACCCGCGAACATCCACAGGTGCGGAAATGACAGGATCAACAAAAACATCAGCATCACAATCAATTTCCAAACTTCTCGTCAACCACTCAAAATCATCCCGAAGCCCTCGGGACCCCATAAAAACATACCAACCAGTCATAAATGATCACCCAAACCTAGTCGAACCCTCGGAACACCCAAAATAACATCGAAACACCTAATCAACCCATGATTCAAGCCTAAGGATTTTCAAACTTCTGAAATTCACCAACGATGTCGAAACTAAAAACTCTCGTCCGAATGACCTGAAAATTTGCACACACATTCAAAATGACACTACGAACATGTTCAAACAAATGGAATTCCATTCTGACTCTGATAGCTAATTTTCTACTGCCGACCAGAAATTGCCAAAAACTCAATTTCACCAATTCAAGCCTAATTCTAGTCCGAACCTCAAAATAACATTCCGAACACACACCTATGTCCCAAATAACCTAAAAAGCTATCTGAGCTATAAAATCCACATTCCGAAGTCGCTTACCTAATAGTCAACTTCCAGTTGACTTTTCTAACCATAAGGCTAACTTAAGAGACTAAGTATCTCATTTCTCACCACGACCACTCTGAACCCAAACCAACTGACCCAACACAACATAATTAGGCTAAGAAACACATGATAAAGCAGAAACAAGGAAAATGGGGCTAATCACATGGAACGACTGGTCGGGTCGTTACATTGTTGTTTCTATGGCTTTCCTTTTCTTGTATGGTTATTCTATTTTGAAAGATGACTTTTATCTTTACATAATAGTAATATTTGACAGTACTAATGTCCCTTTTGCTTGGGGCGCTGCATCTTTGATGGATGTAGGTGTTTCCACAGTAGGCGGCAGCGATCAGCGATCAGCGATAGCTGTATGTTCCTTCAAGCTAACTTGGTGATCCCCACTTCATTTCGGGGTCCCGTCATTTGGTTATCGTGTACTTTTCATTTGAGGTATAATCGGAGCCTTATTGCCTCCATTTCCATATTTCTCTTCAGTTGTATTTAGAGGCCCCGTAGATAGTGGGTGCTGTCTTGTATTGGAATTAGATTAGAAAATATGGGTATTTGGAAAATATGTTTTTTTCATATCTAATAATTGTAATAATTTGGTTATTATGGCTGGAACTGCTAATGGAAACAAAATGGAAGTTGTTAATGAAATATTTACAAAGTATGATTAATGGAGTTCATCTCCTCTTTATTCATTAATTAGTCAGGGTAGAATGAAACCTAACATGCTTGCTCAGTCGGGTTTACTTGGTTGAGCGTCGATCGCGCTCATCGATTTTTGGGTCGTGACACCTCTGTTCCCTCCTTGTCCGACTGAGTCGAGGTTGGTGGCTGTGGTTTCCATTTAGCTTCCTGTTTTCCTTTAGACTCTGATTCCTTTGTTGACGAGAGCGTCGTTACCGGTATTACTTTGTCGACCGCGAACATCTCTTTGGAAGCATATTGTTCTCCATACACTGTTTTTACTTCATTCATGGTTGGAAATTCAGCATTTGGCGAAGGGTTGAGGGAACCGCCCTCATGTTGTGAATCCAGGGTCTTTCGAGCAGGGAGTTGTATCTCATATCGCCCTCGATCACATGGAACTTTGTTTCTCGAATAATTCCAACTACATTTACTAGTAAGATGATTTCACCTTTGGTTGTTTCACTTTCCATGTTGAAACCATTGAGAAGTCGAGCTGCTAGCACGATCTGATCCTATAAATCGAGCTGCTCCACGACCCTCGATCGAATAATATTGGTCGATATCCCTGGATCAATTAAAACAAGTTTAACCTAAAATTATTCATAAGGATATATATTACCAATGCTTCATTTCGGGGTTGTGATATCCTTTTTGCTTCCTCATCCTGGAATGATAAAGTGCCTTCTAGTACATATTCTTGAGTTCATTTTTCCTTGGTGATTGATACTTTAGTGCGTTTGAACACGGGCCCTTGTGGAATATCAACCCACCAACGATCATGTGAATCACGTTATGTGGTTCTTCTTGCTCATTTTTCGTGTTTGCATCCATGTCTCTGAAATGGTTTTTAGCTCGGCCACTCAAGAATTCTCGTCGGTGCCCTTCGTTGAATAGACATGCCACCTCTTCTCTCAGTTGTATGCAATCTCCGGTTCTATGACCATGGGTACCATGGTATTTGTATATTTGGTTGCGGTTTCCTTGCGATGGATTGGATTGTAGGGGTCTGGGCCATCTAGTATCTTTGATTCTCCTAATGGCCGACACAATATCTGATGTGTCGATGTTGATATTGTATTCTGATAATCGTGGTGCTTCTATGGGATCAACATGTTTATCGAAGCCACTTTTTCTCATGAGCCCTCGAGAGCTCTGTCCTCGATCATTCATTCGATCATTTTGGATGGGATTGCATCCTGGGCCGCCATTTCTACAATCTGTGTTGTATGGTTGATACCGATCTCTGTTCGACCGAGGTTCACTGTCGATGTCCTTTTGAGTTCTGCCGACGGGCCTGTTTTGATAAACGAAACCGAAAAGGGTTCCCAATTGATCGTCCTCGACCCTGGGCTTCGACTGGAATCGGTTATGTACATCAGCCTAGTTAACGCCGGATATTCAATTAAATTTAGCCTTAGCTGTCGTGATGCCATCGAACTTTGTTCGTTCAAACCTTGAGTAAAGTCTTGAACAATCCAATTGTCTGTGATCAGTGGTAGTTCCATGTGTTCAATTTGGAATCGAGATACGAATTTCCTTAACATTTTGTTGTCTTTTTGTTTCACCTTGAAGAGGTTCGACTTCCTGGTTGCAACCTTTATTGCTCTGGCATGTGATTTTACGAAGGAGTCTGCATGCATAGCGAAGGAATCGATGGAATTAGGCGCAATATGTGGTACCATATAATTTCTCCTTTCAACAAGGTTTCTCAGAATTTCTTCAGTATAACATATTCAATCTCATCGCCTTCCAAGTCATTCCCACTTATTGCGCATGTATAAGAACTGACATGCTCATTAGGGTCGGTGGTCACATTGTACGTAGGAATTTCTAGCATTCGCAATTTCTTAAGAATGGACTTCGGAGACGCACTTGGAGGGAAGGGCTTCTATACGAATTTCTTTGAATCCATACCCTTTAGAATCGGCGGTGCCCTCGGTATTTGGTCAACCCTGGAGTTATATATCTCTACTTTCTTGTCATTTGCCTAGATTTTCTTTTCTCCAGATTCAATTCATTGAGTGAGTTCCTCGAGCATTTTTATAATGGCAGGGTTAGTCCTCGATTCGCTGGCGTTCGACCTTTCTAGCAGAGGCTCGGTCCTGTGGGCGACTTCTGGTTCGATCATACTCGGTGTTCGGTGCTTATTTTGTAGTTGTGATATAGGGGCTTGTTGAGCCTGTAACATTTCAAATATCAATCAAAGGCTGACTCCGCCATCTCCTCCGCCCAACGTACCTTGACCATCAGATCGACCTTCCTTACGTACGCTACCTTCAGGATCAACGCCCAAATTAGCATTTAGGGCAACATGTGAGCTGGAGTCGACGGGATTTACAACCGATACTCCCTCGAGATTATCCTGAGGCAGATCAATCCCTGGGGCGGCTATATTGTCATTTTCCCCATGAAATCCGAGGACATTGTCACCATGAGTGGGTGTTGTTTGTGGGTTTGACATGTTTTATCCTGAAAACAAAAATACTTAAAAGAACAAGCGTAAAGTAGTGTGTGTTATCGAAATCAGTATTAAGCAATCACTATTATCCTTATCCCCATGGTGGGCGCCAAGCTATTTACCCTTAAAATTGGATAACATTTAAACTTATAATGTAGTTTTAAAGACACGTGATTTAACTCAATACCAATTAATAAATATGAATATCAATAGAAGAGATGAACAATAAAGTAAAGCATACAAGTGTTAGAATTGAACTCAGCCCTCGAGTTTGGACACCCTCAAACTGGTTGATGCAAGAACGATTAAAATATAACAAGTTGTTGAACAATAGTATAAACGAGAAAGAGAAATATTGCTTTGATATTTATGAACAATGTGCCTCGAAAGTGATTAGAACTCCCCTTTATATAGTAGATGAATTCTACTTATGGTGTATACCTCTATTTACAATAGGAAATCCCATGATTATCTAATTAACCGTTTCTGATTTGACCCGTTCTAAGATTTATTCCATGATCCTCGACAAGTCATGGATATCTCGCCTTTCTGTTATTGTGTCATGTTTGATCTTGCTCGATGTCTATCTCATTTGGCTTTGATCGCTACTATCCTCGATCCCGACAAGTACCTCGATTCTGAACTTGGTACCTTATCCTCGTGATCTAGTTTGTTCTGTTACCAGGACGACCTCCGATGCAACCTCCTGGTCTCGTTCAGATAGTAAAATCAGGTGGGCCCGATTTTTTTCCGTATACAAGAACTCAATATTTCATAGCAAGCTTGAGGGGATTGTTTGAGTCCATATAGAGCTTTAGCTAACTTATATACATGGTAAGGAAATTGTGAGATTTTAAAGCAAGAAGATTATTTTACATATACCACTTCATCAATAAAACCATTTAGAAATCCACTTTTGATATCCATTTGAAATAGTTTAAAACCTTTAAAAGATGCATATGCAAGTAATATACGAATTGATTCTAACCATGCTACCAGTGCAAAAGTTTCATCAAAGTCGACTCCTTTCTACTGTGAGTAGCCTTGAGCTACTAATCTGGCTTTGTTTCTGACTTCCTTTCCTTCTTCATTTAACTTGTTTCTGAATACCCACTTTATTTTAGCTACAATAGCATTTGCAGGTTTAGGTACTAGTTCGCAGACTAGATTCGTGTCGAATTAATCAAGTTCGACCTGCAAAGCCTGTACCCAACTGGCGTCTTTTAGGGCTTCATCAACTTTCTTTGGCTCGACTTGAGATATGAGTGCAATGTTTGCCTTCTTTTTTAGAGCTCCTATGGTTTTCATTCCTTCGCTTGGATCCCCTATGATAAACTTTTGAGGGTATTCTGGTTCTCTTCTCCATTCATTTGGTCGTGTTCCAACTGCAGGAGTAGTTGAATCCTTTTATGGTTCAGTATGGTTTCTAATAGGTTCACTACTCGACTCTATGACTATATCTCTGCTATCAGTCAACTTTTGTGACTTCTTTGCATGTGGTGCTTCTTGACTGATAATTTTATCACCAGCAATGATTCCTTTCTTTGCTGTAGTGTTATTGTCATCAAATATAACATGCAATAATTCTTATGCAGATGAAGTACGTTTGTTGTAAACTCTAAAAGATCTACTATTAATGGAGTAACCAAGAAAAATACTTTCATCACTCATTGGATCAAGTTTTCCAAGGTTATCTAAACCATTTTTGTGGACGAAGCACTTACTTCCGAACTGATGAAAGTAGCCAATATTGGGCCTTTCCCCATTCCATAAGTCATATGGAGTCTTCTTCAAAATGGGTCTTATGAGATATCTGTTGAATAGATGACATGTTGTGCTTACTGCTTCTTCCCAAAAATGATTTGGCAATGAATGTTCTAATATCATTGTTCTATCCATATCTTGTAGAGTTCTGTTCTTGCGTTCAACTACCCCATTATGTTGGGGTGATCTTCAGGGTGAGAAATTGTGAGTTGCAGAATTATTCAAAAGCTCTGCTTTCAAATTCTCCCCCATGGTCATTTTGAATGGTTGTGATGAGATACCCCTTTACTCTTTCAATTCTTTTGCAAAAAATCTCAATTTTTTTCAAAGCTTCATCTTTTAAGATAAGAAAATCACCAATGTAAAATGTGAATAATCATCAACAATACATAAATAATATTGTTTACCTCCAATGTTGACACAATGTCCATGGATTTGAAAGAGTTTCTTCAATCTGACATGAATCACATACATGATAACTAGAAAAATTGAGTTTGGGAAGGCCAATAACTAGAACATGCTTGGAGAGTTTTTCAATTAGATGCATGCTTGCATGACCAAGTTTTTTTATGCCAAAGTCATGGATCATCAAATACGGATGCCAATCAAATATGACTATCCAGATTTTCAATGCCATAAAAAATGTAAACATTTCCATACGTCTTTCCTAGAAGAATGATTTTACCTGACTTATCTTCAATGAGCACATACTGTTTTCTTGAATTTAACTCGATATCCCGAATCATATAGTTGACTTATACCCAAGAGATTATTGTTGAGTCCATCCACAAGGTATACTTCTGTAATATCACAATTATTGTTGAATGAAACTGTGCTGGTACCAACGATCTTTCCTTTTGAATCATCACCAAATTTAACATTTCCTCAATTTATTTTTGTGGCTTCTTTGAACAGATTTGTGTCAGCTAATATATGACTAGAACACACACTGTCTAAATACCATTTCCCTTTGCCACTGTTTCTGTGGTTTCCTGCAAAAAAAAATTATCACTTTCTTTTAGGTATCCAAACTTGATTGGGTCCTCGTTGGTTAGTTCTACTGGAATAAAGATTGTTTTTGTGTTTCCCAATCCATCCTGAAATATTAGATTTATGAAATCTAGAGAAGGAATATCTATGTCCAACCTTGTTACAATAATGACACACATGGGTTGATCCAGTGTTTGATCTATCACTTGTAGCAGTACTTGTGGACTCAATTCTAACATGTCTTTTTCCAGTTGACTTGTAAGTCGCCTGGTTAGACTTGACATAATTGTGACTGGTGGATTTGTGCATGCAATTATGTTGCATTTGAAATTCGTGAACCTCATCTTGAAGCACATCTCTTCGATTTCATAGACTTCAATTTTAATTTATCGGTCCTTCTTCTCCTTATTGAGTCTCTTTAATTTATTTATCATTTTTTGAGACTCACTTAGGGTAAGGTCAATAATATCCTGCAATTCGTTATATCTATCATAATTTTAGGGTCTTACCTCGCTTGTTTCACCACGTGCCATGAAACAATTTTCAGTGTCTTCTTTGCGTTCATCATTTGGGCATCTTCATCAATCCAAAAACCATAATATTTGTTTATATCATTTTCTAAAATAGTCATGAAGCACAAGTTTGCTATTTATTCATGTTCTGAGCTTCTTCATCACTCCAGCTTCAAAACACTTTCTGTCAATTTCTCTTATTTATTGTATTGTCTGGTTCGTCTAGATGACATCCTTCCCTTTTTTTGTGTTTCTGTATCTTCTCATCAATCCATTCGTGTTTCTTGACAACTCGGTAATTTCTTCTTCAAGAGCTTGTGCATCATCATCAATATCCTTTTTAGGTCCTTTAATTGTAGTTTCGAAAGCAATTGTTTTGTTCTTTTCTGTTTGACGCGTTTTGTTGAGATGGGTTTTCGCATATGCTATTATATCTCCTCGTATTTCATCAAATAAAAGTTTGTCTATATCTTGAGATTCATGTGAAACTCCTTTTTTCTGCCATGTGGTGGGAAAACTTCTCATAATTTATCGAACCTGACAACCACTTGAGAAAGGTTTACCAAAGGCTTTCAGATCGCCAATGATTTTGCTTAATGTTGCAAATATTTCCTTAATGGATTCTCCTTCTTTTATTTAGAAGAGTTCATATTTGTGAACCAACAAGTTTATCCGAGTTTCTTTCACTTTCATGGTTCCTTCGTAAGTAACTTCTAGTTTGTCCCACATTTCTTTGCAGTATCACAACCTGTAATTTTCTAATACTTTTTTTCATTTGAAACATTATAAATAATGTTTCGTGCCTTAGCATTAACTTGAACAACAACCATTTTCTCATCGGTGTACTCATCTATATCATCAGGATCAGTGGGTGGTTGTCCTGCTGCTAAAGTGGATAATTTTCTTTATTCATAACACGCCATACTTTGATATCATAGGACTTTGCATAAATTTTCATGCGCACTTTATAATATGAGAAGTGTTGTCCATTGAAATATGGTGGTCTTACTTACGATGTCCCTTCGTGAAAGAGTGATCCAATGGTTACTTGGTTTGAGATGATCCCTTTTCACTAGTTGTTAAGCAAAAGATAAAACGTGTGAGACCTGCTCTGTTACCAATTCAAAGTACAAGAGGTGGATGAATTGTCGATTTTTCTTTTTGTATCCTATGTAGTTGACTAGTTTACCAATTAGTTGATTGGAAGTAAGAACAGAATCCAAATAAAACTGAACTAAAAATGTAGGAATTAAAGACATTGAGAAGTTTATACTGGTTCAGAGTTTACGTGAATCCTACGTCCAGTCCCCCTGGGTTGCAAGGGTGTTCTTTTTTAGTATTTGAAGTTTCTCGATACAAGAGGGTTGAATTAGTTATACACCAACAACTTAGTCACTATGTTACGTCTCGCTTCCTCACAGTAATTTCTCTCTCTTTCTTCTCTCCTTAGTTACACAGTAGATCTAGAGTAGACTACAATGCTTGTCGCGAGTAGAACCAAAAGATTGATAATGGTTCGATAGAAGTATATTCTTTCCATGCTGGTACAATGTGTATTTATACTCTGTGATCTCTTCTTGTCTTGTAGTTATTGAGAGATTGCAAACTCAGGGAGTTGATCTCAGAAGGAATCGTAGATTGATTTTTTCCAAGAATAAGAAATTCCTTCTATTTATTTGCCTTGACTTGTGGTCTTGAATGGATTTTTTCTTTGTTGAGCATATATTCCCATTATTTGAAGTCAAATCAGATCTCTTTATTCCGTGTTTGATTGACGTCCTTATATGGAGGAATCTCCAGTGTATAGTTTCTTGCCCTTGATTTCCTTTGATTGCGGTCCTTCCTATAATATCCTCCTTAGTTTTTTATCAAATCCTTGATTGATTTTGCCTTTAAATTTTCACTACTCCTTCCTTTTTCATCTTGATTTGTTGATGCTTCCTTTCCATTGCTCAAGGAGTATTACTTCACATAAAGGATAATATGTTATTTTGTATCATTAAAATAAATGTAGATCTAACGTAAGTATACCTACAAAGTAATACATAAGTTTGAAATTTAATACTAGTGCGGAAAACATCCATCGAGTCCCCCAAGGAACGGTGTTACTAAGTCATAAGCTATTAGAAAATTATAGTACATCTATGTCTCGACATACATATGAATGGAAAGAACAGTAGTATAAAAAAGATAGGAGCTAACTCCATGGCAGTGCCGAACCGATCATGCCGCTCACTGTCAAGTTTTCAAGTTAATCTTGTTGAGTGTCTCCTGGACGTCATTAATTCCAGGATTAATATCTACAAAAAGATATATAGCAAGTATAGTATCTGTCCACCATCACAGTACTCAAAAAGTATCATTGACTTTGGTCGACGAAGTAGTGGTATGGATTTAGTCAAAATCATTTATTTTAATCCATGTGTAATTCATATAAATAACAGTAATAGAAGAAAAACACAAAACAACATGATAAGATAAAACACAGTCAAAGTGTGTATCAATGCCTACAGACAAAGTCTACGAAGTAATATACCCTATCGACTTGCAAGCCCAATGCATGAATATGATGCATCAAAACGGAATATATAACAATATGTAAAACTCGAAATTTATATAAAATACATTAATAAGAGTATTAATGCTTATACATGTTAAACACTCAAACTTTACATCAAACCGATACTCTGCAAGTTCCCAACAATCATGCGCACATATTGCCCGAAGTAACACAGGTGGTCAAGTGGTTCTAAAGGGGAAGATCCATTTCTACACACAATAACTAATCCTTTAGCTCTAACATCAAACTGCATGGCCAATTCACATGTGTTTAATAAGTACAGTCAACTCATGTGCCATAATCACAACAAGATCTGTATTCATATGCTAATAAGGATACACACATACATGTCATAGTGGATATTTTGTTGATAGTCATGTACAATATATATATATATTAAACTAGCATGTAGGAGAGGCCTAAAATATAATACTAGCATATAAGGATGCTTAGTTAGTCATACAACAAATAAGGCATATACAAGTAGCGCGTAAGAAAAAAAACTAACGTACTACTCCAAGCATAAAAATAAAATCTTTCAACTCCGCATATGCGATCCTCACCTTTTACATAAACCTTCCCTTACGCATAGCATTTAGCAGAAAAGTTCAATTTGAAAAAAATTATCTCATTGAGGTTAAAGTCTTAACTCACCTTTCTCTTATACTAGCTCTATCATTTACAAAACTACCTTTTCTCACTCTAACTCCATCAAAAAAGATTGTTATAGCCAAAAGCATACTAAAAAAGGTAAACAAGGCTAAAGAAACCAATTCCATAAGTCAAATCCAGTCCAAAATCAAAGTCTATCTGAAAGTCAACGCTGGGCTCACGTGGTCAAACCCGAAACTAAAATATTGTTGACCTATAATCTTTTGAGTCTAAAATATGCTTATATCTCCATTTCGAGTCCACTCAGATTATCAAAATCCAGTTTAGGAGATTCTAGATTTTGGTCTCAGATTCCTAAATTTCACTTTGAATTCACGTTCAAATGGTAGCTCCTAAGTTAGATTCATAACATATTTTTTTGTTAGATCCAAGTTAGAATGAATTATATGTCATACCCAAAATAGATGCGATATGGCCAGCATCCAGTGCCTGCCAAATTGCACCGAGCGAACTCTAATGATGCGGTACATATCAAAATCACACTCACATGATTCAATTTATTTCATTAATAATAAATTTAAGTAATTGAAGTGAAATAAATATCAATAATGTTAAATGAT
Source organism: Nicotiana undulata (assembly GCA_005239495.1). Taxonomy (NCBI): domain Eukaryota; kingdom Viridiplantae; phylum Streptophyta; class Magnoliopsida; order Solanales; family Solanaceae; genus Nicotiana; species Nicotiana undulata. Next base: position 73,147 of record ML280877.1, read on the forward strand.
CCATAATCGTGAATATCATTCGCAAATCAGTATATGTAGTTACAATTCAAAATAATACAAGTCTATCTATGGAACCTCTATGACCCTATGAATGAGTAATTAATATAAGAGGTCAGGCTGGCACCAAACAAAATAAATAGAATATAGCAACATGGTTTAAACGATCTAAAATAGAGATCAACAAAGGTCTGAAGGGTGCATGAATCCTCCTGACCAAATGTTAAACCTAATATCATGACACGATGCCTGAGTATGTATAGCGACCCAACCAGTCATTTTGTGTATTTGAGCCCTATTCCTCTATTTGATACTTCCCATATGCTTCTTTGTTGTTTTGTGACATGGGATATGGTTGATTTGGTTTCGGAAAAGTTTCAGAGTGAATTGAAACACTAAATCCAGGAATGGAAGCTTAAGTTATAAGAGTTGACCAATGTTTGATTTTTGTGTAAACGACCTCATAATGGTGGTTTGATGGTTGTAATACCTTTGAATGGTGATTTTATACTTGGATGTATGTCTGAATTTGAAATTGGAGGTTCCTAGGTTGATTTGCTCTATTTTGCAAAAGTTGAAAATTTGAAAATTTTGAAGGTTCATAGGTGTCACGACCCAATTCTCCCTCCAACTGGGTCTCGTGACGGCACCTATTCTAGACGACTAGGTAAGCCTATACCTTAAGCGAAATTTAGATAAAATAGTTAAAATAACAGTAAGTGAAATAAATCATAATAAAGTCGACGCCGCTCGGCATAAACAATTACTTTACCCAGAACCCGGAATATCACAATACATCACAAGCTACTTTAACGCTATGTACAACTGGATAGAAAAGACCGTATAGTTTCATCTACAAGTACTACAACTTCAAGATAGGAAGGGGACTCGGAGATCTGCGGACGCTGCAGATTATACCTCGAGTCTCCTGATACCGCTGCTGCTGGCTAGCTGAGATACCGCGTACTAGGACCTGGATCTGCACATGGGGAAAAACATGCGCAGAAGGGCGTGGGTACTCCACATCCGGTACCCAGTAAGTGCCAAGCCTAACCCAGTCAAGTAGTGACGAGGTCAGTAGAGGCCCTACTGAGGTTTGCAAAGGAAAAGATATAGAGAACAAGTAAGTAAAATAGGTGATAATCGACAGGAATTATAAGTAAAGGCTAGCAAGAAACGGTATAATCAAATGCTCGGATCAACGCAATATATATATAAAGCTCTGTGAGAAAGTAAAGGTACGATGCAATGCAATATGAGGGAAAGGCTCAGGTCTCTGCCCGCAATCCCTATGTATGCAATGCAGTATGAGGAAAAGGCTCAGGTCTATGNCCAAAATTAGGGAAAGGCTCAGGTCTATGCTCGCAATCCCTTTGTATGCGATGCAGTATGAGGGAAAGGCTCAGGTCTATGCCCGCAATCCCTGTATTTATACGTAATATAAAGTAAATCTCCAAAATAACGTAGTTTAAGGATTTGAGGAAAAACTAGTTGGAAATCTCGAAGAAAAATCATTAAATCAGTTTCAAAGAATAATAACGATTGGAAAATCAGTTATAAATCAATTTACCATGATAAATCTTAAGTTATTATGCAATTTAAATGATAGCAGTAATAATAGAGTTGAAAAGGAAGCATTATGTAGAAAGAAATAAGGAACTTCAGTGAAAATATCCCGTGCACGCGCTCGTCACCTCACGTACACGGGGTTTTTATAGGAAAAACCAGTAAAAATGCCTAAGGGAGATTCCCCAACACAGAGTTAGGCAAGCCACTTACCTCAACTGTGCAAATCAACCGCTAATCACTCTCTTGCCACGAGTATCCAACTCCGGGTGGCCCAAATCTATTCAATTCGATGGGATAACGTAAATATAAATTCAAGAAATCGAAATAACTAATTAATTCAGAACTAATACGCGAAATTAGAAAATTTGACCAAAACGCCCCTCGGGCCCACGTCTCGGAATCGGGAAAAATTTATATTTTCTGAACCCTTGTTCGCTCACGAGTCTAACCATATGAAAATCTCTCTAATCGGAGGTCAATTACCCAATCAAAACCCCAAAATTAGGTCGAAGGAGTTTCTTCCATTTTCCCCAAATTTTAACTCAAAAATCATGAATTTAAAGGTGAGATTTAAGATTTGGAACGTGGAAATTAACCTATGGTGGTAGAAAATCACTTACCTCGATTACCCAGCTGAAAATCCTCTCAAAAATCGTCTCCCCCGAGCTCCCACAACTCAAAAATGGTGAAATAAGGTTTAAGCTTCGAAATGGGGTTTAATAATCTGCCCAGGTGTTTTATGCTATGCGATCGCGGAGTCTCAGTCGCGATCGCGGAGAGTAAAATTCCACGTGCCTCAAAACCTTCAGTGCGATCTCGTACATGTGCCTGCGATCGCGGACCTTCTGGAATTAGCATTATGCGATCGCAGAGTGTATCATGCGATCGCGGAGAGTAACCTCCAGATTTTCCTCTAGCCCTGCAACATTGTGCGATCGTGACCCTCCATGTGCGATCGCGGAAGCCAACATAGCAGAACTATGCGATCGCGGCCGATAATATGCGATCTCGTAGAGCATTCTCCTGACCCTCTCATCTAACACTATGCGATCGCAGCTCCATTTATGCGATCGTAGTGAATACTTGACTGCTGTAGAAAAACCAGCAATAACATCTAAAGTTTTTGGCCTCTAAGTGTCCGTTTGAACACCCGAAAAACACCCGAGGCCCCCGGGACCTCAACCAAAACCACCAACTAGTCCAAATACCTTATTCGAACTTGGTCGAGCCTTAAAAACACGCTCCATAACATCAAAATCATCAAATAAGCATAGATTCNTTCTGGCCTCAAAAACACATTCGAACACGCTCCCAACCCCGAAATCACTCAACGGAGCTAACGGAGTCTACGGATTTCCATTCCGGATCCGTCTTCACACAGCTCCTGCTCCGGCCCAATTTCTAAGGTTAAAGCTCACCTTAAAGGACTATATGTCCAAAAACACTCCAAATTTCATCACTCAATGCTCCGACTCGTTCCATTAACCTAATAAGACTTGGGAGGGACATTTATCAGGGGATCGGGGCGCTAACTCTCCAAAACGACCGGCCAGGTCGTTACATTCTCCCCCTCTTAAGAAAATCGTTCGTCCTCGAACGAGTATAGAAACATACCTGAAGCTGTGAATAGGTGAGGGTACTGACTCCGCATATCCTGCTCGGTCTCCCAAGTCGCCTCCTCGACCGGATGACCTCTCCACTGCACCTTGACTGAAGCAATATCCTTCGATCTGAGCTTTCTAACCTGCCTGTCCAAAATGGCCACAGGCTCCTCAACATATGATAGATCCTTGTCCAACTGGACTGAGCTGAAATCCAACACATGAGTCGGGTCACCATGATATTTCCAGAGCATGGACACGTGGAATACCGGATGAACACCTTCTAGGTTGGGAGGCAAGGCCAACTAATAAGCAACCTCCCCAACCCGCTGCAATATCTCAAAAGGACCAATGAACCTCGGACTCAGCTTACCCTTCTTCCCAAATCTCATGACGCCCTTCATCGGCGATACCCGAAGAAAAACCCGATCACTAGCCATGAATGATAAATCACGAACTCTCCGGTCTGCATAACTCTTATGTCTGGATTGGGCTGTGCAAAGTCTATCCTGAATCACCTTCACCTTGTCCAAGGCATCCTGAACCAAATCCGTACCCAACAATCGGGCCTCGCCCGGCTCGAAACATCCAACTGGAGACCTGCACCGCCTACCATATAAAGCCTCAAACGACGCCATCTGAATGCTTGACTGATAGCTGTTATTGTAAGAAAACTCTGCAAGAGGTAAGTACTGATCCCATGATCCTCCAAAATCAATCACACAAGCACGGAGCATATCCTCCAAAATCTGAATGGTGCGCTCGGACTGTCCGTCCGTCTGAGGGTGGAATGCTGTACTGAGATCAATCTGGGTACCCAACTCACTATGCAAGGCTCTCCAGAAGTGCGAGGTGAACTGAGGACCTCGGTCTGAAATAATAGATACCGGCACACCAGGCAACCGAACTATCTCCCTCATGTAGATCTGAGCCAACTTCTCCGAAGAATATGTAGTCAATACCGGAATGAAATGAGCTGACTTGGTCAGCCGATCCACAATCACCCAAATCGCATCATACTTCCTCAGAGTCCGAGGATGTCCGACCACAAAATCCATGGTAATTCGCTCCCACTTCCACTCTGGAAGCCTTATTTGTTGAAGTAATCCTCCCGGTCTCTGATGCTCACACTTGACCTGCTGACAATTGAGGCATCTGGATACAAACTCCACTATATCCTTTTTATCCTTCGCCACTAGTAGTGTTGTCTCAGATCCTGGTACATCTTCACGGTGCCGGGATGAATGGAGTACCGCGAGC